>CAIGRT010133915.1:0-10720 GCA_903798405.1 Fraxinus platypoda
ACAATAATATACAATTTATGATTACGATCACATAATAGTTACAAATTACTCTGTCCAGAAAGCATTCACCGTGCAAACACCGTACTCCTAAAGGGAGGAGACATTTGAATGAGCAGTGATAGGCTTGCAATATATATAACTAATCAAAATTACACAATTCTTGCCATTTTTGAATGAACAGTGAGGTTTTTGAACAGGATAGCACATACTAGCCTCTTACGGCTCCCATTTGGCCATTTCCATTTCCTCTCTAATATACACGTGAAAAGTCAATTTTATTGAACTATATGACAGTAACATTACAACAATATAGATGAATGATAATCATACATGATGATAAATAGCACTATTCAATGTAAAGAGAATAATACTAGCATCGATTTATGTGTCAACAAATTGACATTAAGGGTCCGTTTGATTATAAGGGTGGAAAAAAAATTATTTCCAGGGAAAATAATTGCCTAGAAATTGTTTTGTAGGGAATTGTTAATTAAGCGTGTTTGATTGGTATAATTTTCCACACGAAAAATTTTAAAATTTTGTATTCGTTTGACTTTGTTTTACATGAAAATTGTCCATTAAAGTGATAATTTTTTTCACAATTTGTTATAAAATTTGTTTCCATTGCCAAAAAATAAAAATAAAAATAAAAAAANTAAAGGCCCTTTCAAGCTAGCCTAATGTGCTCTTACACGACACTTGTAAACAATACAACATAATTTTCACTTAATGTCGCGTTGAGATGTTAACACTTTTCATTTGACAAGTCGACTTAGTTTTACTAGAAATAGTCAACAAAATACAAAAAATAAAAATAAAAATAAAAAAAACGAAAATTTTTTTTTTTATTTTCTAAAAAATCATTTTTTTTAATCAAAATTTAGTGTTCGTTTGACTTTGTTTTACATGAAAATTGTCAATTGAGGAAAAAAGTGACGTGACGGGTGGGGAGGGAGGGAAAATTTAAACAATCAAACAACGCAAAAAATGAAAAATGAAAAAAAAAAATTCCTAGTTCCATGAAAAATTTTGTATATCAAGCAGGGCATAAATGATATGTCCAATTAACTGTGGAATATGGAACTATTTAAGTAGACAATATCATTGAACGCCACTGCATTGCAACGTAAACCCGGGTGGTGCTACACACAGCATCACTCGTCAAGTAAAAAGAGCAAATTGAAAATCATCTTTATTATCGTGTAAATTTACCTCCCTATGGGTTCAAAAATATACAACTCACCGCATCTTACACTATTTGGCCAATTTACCAACAAGGTTTATGTAAACCACAAGAATAAGTTGCACGCTTAAAACCACAAGGGTAATATGCAGGCTTCTGGAACAATAAATGTTCAGTTAAAAAAACAACTAAATCTCCAAAATTGCAACACAGCTTCAAATCCAAGCCACCCCATGCACAATTTAGGATCAAATCCAAACGCTGGACAACCTACAACTATACGTTGAGCTGTACATTTCCGAAAGGAAGCTGGAAGCATCTCATTACCCAGCCTCTAAACAACCTTTTAACCAAATTGCAATTTATGATCTTAAAAATGAAAAAGGTTAATTAAAACAAGTTCAAAAGTTACCTCTCGTGTAACTGACCAAGATGTCATCTAGATGTAGGGGATGGTGGTCGATTATTTGGTAAGGAAATTGGTGTTAAAGGTGGTGAAGAAATATCATCAGCCATCTTTGGAGTTTGAGAAGCTTCTAAAGGAAAATGCGGTGCCACTTCTATTTGACCTCCAGAAGGAATAGAATAACTACAAGAAATTATTTGAGGCATTGGAGGTCTAGACTTTGTTATGGGCATCATCGATATGTTTGAAACATATAGCTCATTACCTTTAGATGCCAAGGGACCTGAATGAGCAATGCAATTGGATGGTCTCTTATATGCTAAATGAGCCGGGGGAAGAGGAAGCTCGTGAAGTTCACTTATTTTAGGTGATGACACAAAAGTTGGTGAAACACTCGAAGACAATCTGGGAGTTGATGTGGGCCGAGGTAACGGAGTGCGCAGCAGGGACCCTGAAAATGGAGGATATCCTGATGACATAATAGGACCACTAGACGAGAAATTTGGGTAGTTTGGCCATGGCTGACCTGTTAATGGACCAGAAAAGGCTTGTCTTTTGACTTTCTTGGTATCAGATGCAACACTTGGCTCAAACTGTTTTGATGAGCGGCCATCAGAAAATGGAGGGGGCAATTGACTGCCTCTTGTATTGATGTTGCTCTCTTTGAGCACCAATTGTGAATCTAAGATCATAGGCCCAGACAATATTTCATTTGCCACAAGCTTTTCATATTTGTTATGCGCCAAAGGGGATGAATGCCACAAGTTCGTGCTCGCTTGTCTTGTTTGAGGAACTTCACCATCTGATTTACAAGAACCTGGGTCCTTTGTCTCCACTGGTGTGGGTAGCACATATGATGTGAACTTGTATGATGGTGAAGGCCGCAACTGCGACAGACGCCCAGCTGGATTGAGTTTCTTCTCAGGAAGGAGAGGCGCTGATTTGCTAATTGTCTTAAACTCTCTGCAGTAGGAAAATGAATTTCGACCGGGATCTCTTTCTAAATTTTCCTGCAAACACATACAAAGGAAGGAATCAGCTTCAGTGGCTTAACATAGGCTGCAATTATATTGTATATTTAGCAACCCAAAAAAATTCAAGCAGGGAACCTTTTAAGCAAAATACAATAATCTAGTTAAAAACAAATAACCGGATAGCAAACATGCTAGTCAATCAATTCCATTCGTACACACCTGAACACATTTATTCCAGGTCAAGTTCAAGCAGGTGTGGACTGCACAAACTTTTATCCTCATTCACGACTTCAAATTGGGATAAACCAATTAAAATCTAAGTAACTCTTCTCCATGGTCCCAATTACATCTATTTAAGCCACATATTATGTTTTTTTCGGGTACTAAAAACTTAGTTTGTTTCATCATACCACTTAGAATTTTCTTTCAAGATGTTCTGGATCCCCCAATATATTATGCATTAGATTTGAAATACGATAATATGCAGTCATCAATTTCATTAAAGAAGGTATTTCCAAGGCGTTTGATCTAGGGGTGTCCAAAAGTCCAGAACCGAACCGAGCGGTTCTTCATAAGTTAAATACCCGAACAGGTACCCGAATCGAGAACCGATGGGTTGGGTTTGGGTCGGGTCTCGGGTCTAGACCAAGAACCGAAGAATCGAATAAGAACCGAAACTAAATAATTTTTTTCATTTTTTATATTGAATTAATGAAATTATTTTATTTTTTTTAAAACAAATTAGCAAATTAATTAAATAAATCAAATCATTTCGTAATTTTAATTTTAAAGTCCAAATCATTTTAAAGCTCATTAGCCCATTTTAAAGACAAGAATGAAGAAACAGTGGAGTTTGGGATAAAAACAAGAATGAAGAAACAGTGGAGTTTGGGATCCATTAGCCCATTTTCAAATTTGCTCATTAAATTTAAAGCCTTCAAATGAGATAAAATTCTAAGATCACTTCTCTCTCCTGAATTTGCAAATGAATTTACTTTATGTAGTGTTGATGTAATATTAATATCTACTTTTTTGTATTTGTATGCATTGAATTAATCTTATTGGACATCTAGTTATTTATATATTTTTGAATTGGACTACGTTAATTTATAAAAGTTGCGAATAAAATGTCATTAGTTGTATTTATGTAGTGTTGATATAAATGTTAAAAAATTTAATTATGGTACGGAACCGAACAGAACCGAACGGAATCGACCCGAACGGAACCGAACCCGAACGGTTCCATAATTATATTTGGACCCGACGGGTCCATTTAAAAATTCCCCATACGACCTACCAGATAGTGATGGACATCAACCATGAAATATGCATTTCCAATATGTTCATTTTGGTGTTCTAAGTCTCTATGCACTTCACTGTCCTGATAATTTGAGTGAAAATGTACATGATACAACATATAAGAATAATAGATACAATCGTGTGCTTCACACATGGAATAAATATTACGACATCCAGTGTTAGCATCCTATTTCCCTTTTCTAGCTATCACGTTATAAAGTTCATTTTAGAAAAGTGAAACTACTTTTAAAGTAATCCAACAAAAACTTTAAAAATAATAATAATAAAAAAATAATAAAAAAAGACAATTTCAGAGGGTAAGACCAAAAAATAAATAAATAAATCATTTGTATTCCAGGAAATATAGAATATATAGATGAAGTTAAAATTCAAAACAGCATTCAAGAATTGGATTTACATATAAGGAGATTTATAATTTTGAGATGGAGGAAATAGAAGATGGGATCTGGGGGGAAAGCTACCCTGGTAAAGCACAGTAAAGGATCTGTACCTTCGCTGCACCCAATTTGGTGTTAAGAGGAGATGCAGTATCAATTTTATCCAACTGCAAATAAAAAAGGAAAATAGATTAAGAGAGTATCCATATATGGCAATGAGCAGTGTATTCACAACGTGTAATGCAAATTAAAACCAATTTGGTTCGTTATGCAAAGATACAATGATAGAAAATCCAGACAAGGCCAGCGCTTACAAATCTTATAAATGCACGTCAACAATCAGAAAACACTAACCTGTCTCCATTTGAAAGTCGTATGTTGTGGGTGCAAGTGCATTAAGAATTAATATTAAATATTTCCACTCTGCTCTATCAAGAACCATTTCCATAATTAAACCACCAAGACTCAAATCTTTTTAAGAGATTGCTCCTTCATACGAGTTTAGGTCAACCTCTCTCTCTATTTTGCAATCCTATAGTACTTCACTAATTTGATTGTTTCAAAGGAAAACTGGTGAATATGTTTCTTCAGCCAAATCTGATGTTGGCTTAATAAGAAACATGTGCAGAACCAATGACTAAAGTAGTTCTTATTTTCTATTTGATAGTATATTGGCTGGAGCAGCCACAAGCGGTCTTCATTTGGGATCTTGTATATTTTGCTTCTCTTACATCTTACTGATTTCACTCCTCATCTTTTTCGGAATCTGCCAACAAAATTTTGATTGCTCATCCAGCACCAAAGATACATCATGATGCCAGAAACTCAAAGCACAAGTTATGTAAATGGGAAAGGAGAAAAAAGGAAACAAAAGAAGAATTAGAATAATAGAGAGAGGAATTTCAACATGACTGAGAATATCAAAATAATTGTTTATCATTATTAAAATACACTAGTCTTTTTAATACTTCAATATTTTCAACCAAACATGAGATTTCCCCAAAATAAAATATCCAAATTTTTCTTATCTTGCAACTAATAATTGTTGTAAGCAAAAATATATTAAAATCTATTTTCTACTTGTACGTTTAAAACAAGTGTATTTTCAGTAAGTAGATAATGAAATCAACAAGTATTCAGAATGAAAACAATTATGTACACTACATATTAATAATTCATAACCAGTAGAGGGTTACCCTGTCTTGGTATTAAGACAAGTTCAAGTCCTACCTCCATTGAGTGTGCTAATGTAGAGACTTCTACCACTGGGTCATTTTGTCCATAGTCAAAGCTCAATTCTCCATCACCAATTGTTGCAGAACCATCTTCAGTATCATCATCGTTGTCATCATAGTCACTTTCATCGTTATCATCAATATCAAAGCCATTGTCATCTTCAAGTCCACTAAATTGGTAATCGATGTGCTGCTTTTCAGCAACCAATTTGACATGTGGCTCAACTGACTCCAGAGATCTGAGAGCCTTCTTGAAGAAGGACAACTGTTATAAAGGATAAAGCAGTACACATCAACAATAATGCCACAAAAATCAAATTTAGAGACATATAATCTTCTGTTAGAAAAGGAATAAACCTGTGCAGCATGATGCCGAGCTGCCTGTGTTAGAAGACTACGGGATTGTCCTTGCTTTAGAGACTTCATACGGAATACAAATACATTTGCTTCCTCATCATAGTCATCACGAACTAGTCGCAATTGGTTTGAAGATGAGCATTCTCCTTTACTATTTCTCAATCTCCCTTTTTCTTTGTATTTCTTCATCATCTCTTCATATATGTCTCTGCAAGTAGTATATTAAGAGTTAAAAACATACTCAAGAGGTATGGCACCAGTAAAATCTTAAGATAAATTAATATGTACCGTTTCCCATCACATCGCCTCTTCATCTCCTGCATAAAGGGGAAAATTAAGTGAGAAGCCTAAATTATCCTAGACAATGAACAGCCAAAGATATGAAATGCATGTAAAGAAGCAAAAGTGAGTGTTAAATATCTCTTTTGAAGTTAAATGTATTGAAGGTATTCTGTCCACAACTGCACTCTAGTATGAGAAATAAACAAGACCACAGTGAATGGATTACAAATGAAAAATAGGTTACAGTAGAAAAATCAGAGGACAATTCAAAAAAATCAGGCAAAATAGTTGAAGGATCAAGTGCTTCCAGTGATACCAGGAAGAGTATCAGGGCTGCCATTGAAGGATACAAAAAAACTGAACCACCCTCAATCCCAACCTCCCCCAATTTCAGATCCAGATTCCACTCACATTTGTTTTCAGATTTATTTGGGTTTTAGTATTAAAAAACTCAAAAAATAGAAGTTCATATCCATTTATGTTTACTGCATATGTTCTCAAATCCACCACTAAAGATAGATCCGGCAGTTTCATTTCAATTTACTGCAGAAAAACATGAATCCATTTGTTCATTGGAAAAAAAATGCTGCAAAATTAATTTAAAAAACCAATTAATCTATTTTTTTTTTATACACAATCCCATGAATCCACTTCACAAACTCCAGTTCTTTAGTGGCACCATATATAATGTCGATTAAAACAAAGTGGTAAATGATTCAGTTTCAATATACGATTTCAATTTACTGCACAAAACCATGAATCCATTTGATTTACAGCACAAACCCATAAATTCACTTCACAAACTCCCATTCTTATCTAGTTTTTCTCTAGTTCAAGTGCAAGGGCAAATTTGTCATTTTATGTCTGCTTAACAGAAATTTTGGACAGAAACCATAATTGAGGACAACGGGTGCCAATTTATCAAAGATTGAGGATAATACTGCCAAGAAATAAAGGTTGGGATAGAAGAGCTAAGGTTGGGACAGTAGCTGAAATTTACACTAAGGTCAAAATAATAAAATTAAATAATCCATGCAAATGTACCTCAACTATGTGAAGTTCATTAAGAAGGGACTCCGATGGGATTGTGATTGTCTGAAATACATGAGTGCGCTGCAACACAGAATATAGAGATTTATCAAACAGGAAAATACGAAAGGAAGAAACAGACAGCCATTCATATAAAGCATTAAATACTCACGTAACCATCAACAAGTTTCTGAAGTTCAAATTGCACTTTTCCCAGCATCAACAAAACTTTTCCTGCACGGTGAGCAATTAGCCCTTGTTTGACAACCATTATTTTCAGGCTCTTTTTTCTACGTACTCATTTTTAACCACATATTCACATAATAAAATATTATGCACGTACACCCAAAATTTTTCTCTACTTTTTAACCACGCATTCTCCTAAAAATCACTATTCAAAACTCTATTTTCCGCAAATAATGGTTGTCAAATAGGGGCTTAGTATGATTTTGAAGGGGAAAAAAATTGCCAGTCTATTTTAATTTTTGCCAATTGAAAACACGAACAAAAATAACCCAACAAGAAAGAGAGATTCAGAGCCATATTATATAATCTGAAAATTTATCTTGACAGTAGCAGAATCAAAGAACAAAACTTGCTTGCTGATTCCAATTACATTTTTCATTATCGAGCCTCTTTAGTGAACTAGTTCTTAGAAAACAAAAGAATTTACTAATGGTTTACACAATATGAAAGTCTCAATGTGAAATTGTTTGATACACGTGCAACGTCTATATGCATTCATAAATATTCCGCAGGGGCCTTCATCATTATTCACAGAAAGTAGGGGAAAGAGGGTAAAGGGGAAAATCATTAATATTTTGCAACGTGGGAAACTCAAACATGGCTGAATTTGAAAGACTGGTTAACGTGAATGTGATGAAGATTTTCATTCTCAAATCGCACAGAGACACAGTGTGGTTACAATCGTTAAATGCTCTATACATGTTACAACCACAGCTTATCATTTTCCATTTACTCAAGAAACTTACAGTGGTGTATATGTATGAAGAAATTTCTGCTTACCACTCTCTTCATCATCACTGAGAGCAGTTTTCTCAAGAAGACAGTCGCCCATTTCTTCCAATGATTCTGAAAATTCTGAAAATAGTTGGGCTTGGTCATTGATTTATTTCATTACATTTGCAAGAAATAAAAATCAGCAAAGGTAAAAGAGAAAAAAATTCAAAAAAAATGTGAGAAGACTCGAAACTGGATTAAGTAGGATAATAATCTCTTCATTTGCTGAGTAAGAAAGTTTATAAGAGTATATTTCTTAGACAGGATGCAGTAGGAAAATGACTTCCCAGCATGAAAGGTTCCTCGAACTTTTCATCCCTATGCTTAAATTAATAACGACAGTATAGTACTGTTGTGCATGAATAAAATACATAGAATGTGAACAAGAGCCACCATTAACATGGGATCCATGTGAACTAATTTCATGAACAAATCTCTCCGGATCTTGCCCACACCGCATGAGCGCTCCAATCAGTCGGATAAAGTCCACTCAAAGCCACCCTACCCCAATAATCTAAGACGCGGGGTTGCTCTGCTAATAGACCTCCCCCTTTGGACATAGAACCACACTCCCACTCAGAATGTTCTTTTTCATTCAAACTGAAAGAAAAACAAAGAATAAATTCTACACAAACAAGTATCAAAGGTTCAGTTTTGACCAAAATCAGAGGGCTGTCTTTATCACTTGGATAACAAAATGGTTCCAAAACACTCTGAAAATACCATATATGCTGTTTGCTGTTGCTGCAGAAGCTGAAAGTAACCTATCATAGCAGTCTCTCATGTCATGCATGTCCTGAAAGAAATGAAGGCCAAAAAAAAAAAAAAAAGGTTATTTGATTAGCATCTCTCAAGACATCAGCTTATAAACACAAGCTAAAACAATGCGAGGTCATAATTCAGTTACTTGAATAGAGTTCCTGAAATTAATTAAGATACTGAGACTAAAATGAAGAACTGCTGCTTTTCTATAATAAGTTATCACAAAACCACAGTGAATCAATGGCCAAGGCTGTTAGCTGCATCATTGCCTCTACAACTATTGCCACAAAAAAATAAAAAAAATAAAAATATTCCAGAAGATTGCAATCAAATACCCCAAAAGGTCGAGAACAAAGTTCTTCTGAAAGCACAATTTTCAATGCCATAAGCTGCTTTGCAAGCAAATTCATCCAATTGTTGCTAACACCATCAACTGATAGAATAACTTCAAAAGACCGTGGGGAAAAGTCAAGCCACATGTGATCGTATATACCATAAAATGAACAAAAATAGTCACTAGAACATTTTCTCTATTTTCTGACATTTTTTTATCCTGACAAGCTTGGACAGAACTATATCTCTCTTGTTTGCAACACAACACTGAATGTATAGTGCAAATCTGTTTGGAGGGGGTAAAAAGGTCGTACTTCTCAATGAAGCTTCCAAGGGACAAAAAAAAAAAAATTAACAAATCTTCCATGCAGCCGTTCCATTCCATCATCTAGTCAATTGTTTCGAGATGAGGCATTCCCACATATAAACAAATGTACAACAAAAACTAGATGATTGCAACATATAGCACATGCTTTGTCCTAAGAACACAACTTAATTATAGGAGATAACTAAATTAATATTTCCGGCTTTTGTTTACCAAATTCACCTTTATACTTATGAGTCATGGTGAGTAAGATTCCCATTTAATCAGGAAAAATCATATCATTCCACAATTAAATAACTTTTTGTTCAATCATTGAATCATAAAATTCGAGGTGCTGCATATAGTAGTTGACCGGTTAACTTCCATAACCGTCATGTTTATTCCTAATTTGGTAGAAGAAATCTAAAAATTACTAAATCGAGGAAAAATATGAAATCAACCCCACAAAAATAACATTTATCTAAGATTGTCCGTCCAAACAAAATCACGAAACATCGACTGAATCAATCCAATTAATGAGCAAGTAGAAAAACTAAATCGAAACACGGCAATTATTTGTGTACTTCATTTACAAAATCATGAAAAATAATAAATGAACAAAAAATACCTGCGTAGCTTGTTCGAGCTCATCGAGAGCGAGAGATTGGTGATGACTGCGCTCTTTCCTTTCCTGACTAAGCGCTGCAAATCTTCTTAATTTCTTCAGCGAGGTTTTCATTTCTTTTCTTTGCTATGTATAATAATTACAGAAAAATGTAATAATTCAATGAATATTTAGAGAAACCCTAGAAGAAATTCAACGAATGCCGAGAGAAAAGGTTCAAATAATCAAATGTGATCCTGTTAATTGTTCAACTCGTTAATGGCGGTAACCAGGAGATTGAAGACGCACTCTCCCTCGCTTTCACATTACTCCCCCCGTTATTTGCCATTCTAATTTTTTTTATTTTTTAAGAATGCTTTTTAAGGAAGTCGAAAAGTTTTTAATTTACATGTAATATTATTTTATTGAAAAATATGTGGTTGAAAAGAAGAAAGAGAAATTAATTTTGAAAATGATGTGTATCAAACAAGGGCTTAGCATTTGTTCAGATGACATTGACCCACGTCATTTTTT
>CAIGRT010133917.1:0-11594 GCA_903798405.1 Fraxinus platypoda
TACATGTATAATTTATTTTTATTTTATGTAAATTGACACACACAACCTTTCCATTCCATAAATCAAAATAATATGTGAACTTTTATAATATTTGAATCCTACTAATATATATCGAACGATAATTTGTTCCAAAAATCAATTATCGCTTCCTTCACCTTTGCTCATCCGCTTTAGAGGAGGGATGGGGTTATAGAATTAGGAGTTGAGACTAAAGCTAATGCAAGTGTGAACAAGAGATCGAAGAAAGAAGGGGAATCACAAGTTGGTGAAAAAAGAGTTAGAATACAAGCACTTTTTTTTATATTTTTAAACTCTTATTCGAGTAGCCAGATATTCCTTTGAAATAGAGTGCGAGATGTGACCTGTGAGTGTAACATAAAAGAATTCCGTTATGAAGGATGTAAACAACACAAAATTGAAAGTTTTGGACTCAAATGCATAAAACCCAACTAGCTTAAATTACTCCATTTTCCACAGTTCTATAGCGCGTAGTTTCCGATATCACACCTACCCCACGCAACCCCCACCTCTCTCTCTCTCCAGTTTTTTCTCAACCAGTGCCACTAAAATCTACCGATCTCATTACACCCTAAAGTTCTCCTTTTGAATTCTAATTCCCTCTAAAAAAATCCCGATTCTAAAGGCTCACACAATTTTTTTCTCCTAGTGAGTTTCCTTGCGTTTTGTTTTTTGTGTGTATTAAATGTAAGTAATGGGTTTGGAGTAATATTTCATAATATGCTGATTAAGACATGTTTGTAAGCAATATGTTTTACCTTGTTCGATTTCTACTCTGATTCATGGCAATCAGAAACCAGAAGAGGAAATTTGTGAGCAGAAAAGAGTTTTTCATATTTTTAGCAAGTATACTTACTATGTAGGATGTATAACAGTTTTGTGGTGTGGGTTTTGTTTCCATTTTTTTCTTTGATACGAGGGATGAAAAGCTACCGTGCGTTATGTGTAATTAGAATGAAATTCTACATATGGAAATGAAGTGGAAGTTCCATATTGATTACAAGGGTTTTTATTTTTGTTTTGGAGTTTTCTTTCTAATTTACTAAATAGTGGAAAAACTGTGGAAATAAATGATTTTGGCATAAATGTTATTATTAATATAAATCAGTTAAAGACTGGTTTTTAAATGTTTGAGATATGGAGTTAACTCAGCCGATTACGTTTATTGTTTCAGTTTACAAGAATTATGAGTACTCGGCTAGTAGAGATTCAGCCACGTGAACTTAAGTTCATAGGTAAGCGAATGAAATGAAATCGTGCAATTGCATCACTCATATGAATATAGATATGTGATGAATCCATTTGTTATGATTGCATATTTTTTTGCTTGGGCACAATTAACGCAGGAATAGAGGGATACATTACATATTTGATGATATGGCAATCTGTTCATTATTTTTAGTCATTTAGGAGAATAACTTCTTAGAGATGCATTAACATAGTGGCTGCATTTGGTGGATGGATTTGGGCTTTCCAGATATAATCACAATAATTCCCACTCAAGGTGGAATTTAATTTTTTCTTAATCTAACTTCCAATACCTCACTTCCATGCAGCCAAGCGTAAAATTATGAGCATCTATTGCACTTGGATACTTTTGACTTACACAACCACGTTCCATTTTGCGGATACTGGATATTTAAAAAAATTGTGAGATGTATACATCTGGTTTGACTTCTATTAAGCTCAAGGGCCAAGGCCCCACCGTTTAAGTATTAACTCATCGTTTTGGTCCTCACTCAGTGCTCCATGAGTGCCACCCTGTTGTAGTATTGTTACATACTGTCCAAATCACCTAAGGTTATTCTCATATGAAAAACAACGATTATATGATCTCTAGGAGAAATGGCATGGAAATATTTTCCTTAAATCATGAATCCTTGCTCGGTCAATTAAAAAAATAAGAATCTTTCTGATACATGTATAATTGAGTAATCATGGTATATACAATTCAAAATTTCAAATGGCAGTTGTTATTAACTTATGTGTTTATTTCCCAACATCAGCTTTGTTATATCTTGTTCCTTTCCTTTGTTGTCTCATTTATATTGTAATTTGTCAATTCATGACATCTTCACATTATTTAGGCAATTAATCATTGTGTTCTACGTACAATTTGTAACATTTTTCTTGAACAATTGCACGACTCTGACCCCTTTCTTCAAATCTTTAGTTGAGGCGATGAAACAAAGTTCGTGTGTTGTTGACCTTACCAATGTTACCGACCAACATGTAGCTTTCAAGGTGAAGTAACTTCTGATCGTGTACTTTAAGCATGCTAATTCACTTTACCTACATACCTTTGAATATGATTTATTTTTGTCTTGTGGCATGGTAATCTACTTATCTTAGTTTTCAAGCATTCATTTTTTTCGAGCATAAGGATTCCTATGGAAAAATGTGACATAACTGCAATCTTCCTTTTTCAAAGATAACCCTTAATGGTTGTGCGACTTTTTTGGCAGGTGAAGACTACGTCGCCAAAGAAGTATTGTGTACGCCCTAATGTCGGCATAATCATGCCAGAGTCAACATGTCCTTTCACAGGTTTGTTATATTTTCATGTTATATAACACTATTAAACAGCGCGTGAAAGCTGTAAATCAGATTGTAAACTGTAAACATAAGGATGGAAACTTATATATATAAACCTAAGCAGATGTTCCTTAAACAACGATTCATAGTTTATCCGCAGTTATCCTATTCCTTGCACTAGAAAGCTGGATGTAGGGAGTTAACTTGAATGCACACTTTGCGGACATCAAGCCCAGCTTGCAGCTTCTGCAAAGATGTCCGTATCACATTATAAACAATTAGCTGTAAACGATAATTCCAAAATTTTCCATGTCGTAAAGCACTTTCCGCAGTTCATTTTTTGCTTCACCTTGTTTGTACCTTTATTATTTGTATCACATAAGCTTGGGACTAGAGGTGTTTTTTATTTTTCAAGCGGCAATTTTTACTGCTGTTAGACTTTTCTAGAGTCTGCTAATTGATATTTTCCATCTTCGGAGATTCAGTTACCATGCAAGCACAGAAATCAGCTCCAGCCAATATGCAATGCAAGGACAAATTCCTGATCCAGTGTACTGTTGTGCCATTTGACACAACCGAAGCAGAGATTCCTCCCATGGTAAGAATATTCCAATTGGATATTTGTACACAATTTCTTGCTCTCTTTTTTGCGCTTTTGCCACAGATGATAGAAAATAGTATGAAGATTGGCTTCAGTATTTCGTATTCTTTTTATTCTGACAGTTTGCAAAAGATAGTAAAAATTATATTGAAGAGACCAAGCTTAGGGTTGTTTTGACTAGTCCACCTCAATCTCCAGTGTTGCTGCCAGTTAATGGGGTTTTGAAGCCAGAGCCATCTTATCAGACTTCAATGCTGAAAGATAAATTGCAGTTGGGAGTTGAAAATCCCCCCCATGAGTTGGTGAGAAATTTGAAATATTTTACACCTTTAAACCATGGGCAAATTAGGCTATGATTCAGGCGATTTATTCTTTTTTCTTCAACTTGATGAGAACAGCTGCTAATTATTTTCTTGAACATATGAGCTAATCTGCTTTATCACTTATATGACGAAGTTGCATCCCTTATTTGGAAAAGGAAAATGAAAATGAAGCGGTTATGCTATATATTTGCCTCATCACTTGGATTTTCATTTAAGTAAATTTGCATTAAATTTTTGTACTATAATTCCTGGATAATGGTAGTTATAGTAATTGCCATGAAGTTTGACATCTGGATTGTTAGATTTCATTTTTCATTGATGAATTTTAAATCAAATATATTTCTTATTAGATTAAAGAATATTTTCTTAAGAGACTTAATCGAATTACTAAGTTTTTCCTGAGAGGCAGCTGATTAAGAATGTCGAGGATGTCAAAATTGCTGCGAACAAGGAAGGTTCTACATCTCCTAAGGCTGTGGAAAGTTCCACATTATTCCCTACTAAGGATGAGGAGTTTAGCCCTAGCAAGGAGGAATCAAGAAAAATTGAGGATGTGGAAGTGGCAAAATCAAGACAAGTCAAGGATGTGGAAGTGGCTAAATCAAGACAGGTTGAGGATGTGGAAGTGACAAAATCAAGACAGGTTGGGGATGTGGAAGTGACAAAGTCAACAAAAGTTGAGGACGTGGAAGTGACGAACGCAAGAACAGACGAGGACGTGGAGACAAAATCAAGGCACGTCGAGGCTGTGGAAGTAAAAAGGTTATCTGAAGACATTCAGGAGTTGAAGACAAAGATGAGTGCCTTGGATTCAAAGCTAATTGAGGTTTGTCTCTTTATCACAAATGTTAAAATTTGGAGCTGTGGAGGCAATTAAAGAGCGACATTAACTTTTTTGGAAAATAGGCACCAAATATGTTCGATATTGGCAAGTTAAAATCTTTTTCCTGCATTGTCATCTCTTTTCTCTATGATTTCTGCATCTGCTGATAATACATTGTTATTAGCACTGGTAGCCATGGCCTGAATATATCTTTTTGTGGCAGGAGATTGCTTTGTTTTGATGAAAAATCTTGTTTAGGAAACAAATTCACATGGTAGGTTTCATAGCAAAGATTGGATAGTCGTGTAGAATTAAAGAAGAAAAGGAAGCTAAAATCTTGTTTATTACAATGTCAAGTCTTATCCATTGTACCTAATATGCTCTTAGTGCTGTGACTTACTCCACGTGATTCCTATGTTTTTATAATTTCACATCTGCGTTTCATAAATTAAGTGCATATTAGTGTGAGACTAAATTTTGTGGTTTTAAGGCCTCTCATTGGAAAGGAGATCGGGGAAAAAAGTGCTAGGCTGTTGACTGGACATTTTTTCTCATTTCGTCAATTCATGTTCATTTATGCTTCTCTGTTATCTCTTACTTTCTTTGCAGGCTGAAAATACCATCATGAAGCTAAAAGAAGAAAAAAGCAGCGCCCTTCATGAGAAGGAAACATTAAAGCAAGAATTGGTTGGTGACATCCTACACTATTATTTTTTTCTATTATGTTCTAAAGATATTGTTCATGCCATCTACCCTAAAATACTATCGGTTCTTTCTCATTATGGCTGAATGGGAAAATGATGGCAGATGCCATTACTTTTCTATTTATCTCGTGGTTTTTGGTTCCCAAAACAAGGGAATTATCAGGTTTTCAAGGAAAATACAGAGGGTAAACTACATGTTTTAATTTGTTTCCTTGTTTACAAAGATTTTATGTTGGCATACATGTATCAAAATCTCGTTTCGCTACCGTAATTTGTTGATATCATCCCCCTCCCCAAGGTGGCGGATAACCTATTAAATTCATTGGATTGGTCTTGGTCTCCATATTTTTTGGCCTGTGTATCTTTGATAGATTTGATTTAATGCTATCATGGCTTCGTCGTCTTGCTTGTTGACGTTTGGTCTCCATCCATCTTTTCAGGCAATGTTGAGGACATCGAAGGGTAAGATAAAAGTTCAAGTTGGTTTCCCTCCGCTGTTTGTTTGCATGGTCGCCCTGGTTTGTCTCGCTATCGGGTTCGTGCTACGTAAAAATTTTATGCTTGCCGCGAAAGAACTTTAAATCCAGTATGACGGATAGCAGAGGGTCTAGTGACTTGTTAATTATGCCATCTTTTGTACTATGATTGTTAATAGCTCTCAACGATATATTTCAATAACGAGTGTAAAAGAATGTTTCTTCAAATACTAGAAAATGCAAACTTTAAACTTTTTACCCATTTCTCGTATCAATATCGTGACTTCTAAGCGCGTCGCTTTATACATTGTTCAAATTCCGATGTGAACTAGTTCCGTGGCACGGAATTTTCATTGCTGGATGGTGAGTGAAAAACACTGCAAATCGAAATTTTAGGCGAGTTTAATGTTCGCTTTCCTTTCGGAGTCAAGTTTCATTAGCTTTTCACATACGATGTCTGAGTTGGAAGAATTTCCTATTATATGTAGGACGTTATATTAGAAAAAATAGTGAAAGAAAGTTTAGCGACCGGCGAAAAATTTTAACCACCAGTAGAAAGTTTAACTTACAATGGTACAATACTACATTGAACGATTTCATCTAAAAGTATGAATCTTTTCATATCAGCAGAATGGATATTATCTTAATATTTATCTTGGCCAAAGTTCTTCTAATACCCAAAAATGTTGAAAACAATTTCATCATAGAACATCATAATCCACAAACCAAAAATTTATAATTGCTTTCTGATTTTAGCTCAAATGTGAGGTGAAAACAATTTACAGAAAGTCACACACAAAGATGCGTGCTTACAAAAATATACACCGATTTGGTGATCCATAACCTCGGCCGGGAAGGGGACAATCAGCCGGATTTTCCCAAAATACGAACTATTGGGTTAACAATTACCCAGAAAGAAAACAAGAATCGGACCAATACCACTGCCATGAATAAATTTGTGCTGTGCTAATTCAGACACCGCTATCATCCACACGAAGAAAAACACTCCATAATATTAACAAGCGAAAAGCCAAAACCTGATTGCATGAGCCACCCTCAACTATATGCTTAGTCTTTGGCCTCTTGCCATTGTTGCACACGTTGTTCGGTTGGAGAGCCTGGAACATATGGTACAAAACCCCGTCCACCAAAAACAGGACGCATGAAGCCATCATCAAATTTTCTCCAGTAGTAGTGGACAGTGCGTGTAGGCTTCCTCAAGAGCATCCTTAAACTGCTTGGACGAAGCACATTTCGATCACCTTGATTAGCTTCTGAATCCTGACCATTAACTACACATTGTTCGTCCAGATCAAGTTCAGGATCGTGTTCATTGCCAAGAAGTGGTACGATGAAGGATTTTGGAGTAACTGACTCTGAAGAAATCATTCTGCTTAATTGCTTCGATGAGGGAAGCAAGAGCCTCACCAAAGGTTTAGTCATCAAGCCAAACACCTGCAAGAGAGTATTTTCTTTGGAATTACACTTGTAGCACCTTAAAAAGAGAGTATTTTCTTTGGAAAGCTTACCAATAAAAAAAGTAGGTTTGTAAACTAAAAATGCCTAAAAGAGGTAATTTTCACAAAAGCCAAACATGTTTGCCAAAAAAAGTTGCTTACATGATCTAAGTGGTGAGAAAAAAGATTCATGTAGTTAGGAAAGAGGCTTAGTTTATTGTTTTTATATTTTTTCTATTAAGTGTAGATCTTCCACGTGCTAGATGTCTTACCACTGTACTGAAAAGAACGACTGTTATGGTACTAGTAATCATGATAGCATTTCCATATCGCTGAGTATGTCCTGATTTTGTGAACTGCATAAAATAAAAAATAATGACTCGGTCAGATTATTCCTGCATTATAGACAATGACTCATGTTGAGCATGTTATATATATATATAGAGAGAGAGAGAGAGAGTACCTGGTTATAAGCAAGGGCCATGGAAACAGCGCCTCGCATAAGACCAGCCCACCATATTGTGACCTGCAGATTACAATTGGTAAGATTATTAGATAGGCCTGGTAAATGAAGAATCTCGTAAATTTGAAATGTGAATGTTTAAGCTCATACTTGCTGCTTAAAACCAATTTTTTCATATGGAGACTTCTTGGTCAAGTTGGACAAGAATGATAAAGGGAAAACAAAGGCTGCTCTTCCAACCAAAATCAATCCCAGTAGAATAGAGCTCACGGATACTGATGTTTTGGGGCTGACAATTGAGAAGGAACAAACACACACGCAAAAAAAAAGGTCATTAAATCCCCATTACTATTAGTGCAGTTTGGCTAAGCTTAAAAAAATGAAAGAACTTTTTTCGTGGAAGTAAGTAACCACTTGCTTTTAAAGAGGTTTTGAATCAAAAACCTGATAAAAGAGTAACTTTTAAGATTAGCCAAACATGTTTGTAGTCCACCAAAAATGTCGAGGTGACTGTTTTAATTTACTTAGCGACCATACCTGTCACTTATAACTCTCCATTTCTCAATGTCCAGAGCATCCATACCAACATAAAGAAAAATGAATATCTCGGCAACAAATGACAATGTTGCAAAGGTGTGCCTGTAGAAGAGTTGATATACATTAATAGAAATTTATCTTGGGGAAGAGAGGGAGAGAGACACAAGCACAAAAATGTATATCGAATTGTCTAGTATTATAAGAGACCCCATACTTGGTGGTGACTCTTGAGCTCTCAGTGACATTATGCCAGGTGTAATGCGACATCACAATCCCACAAAAGAACACAGTAAGAATAGCGCTTAAATCACATAACTGCAAGATATATCAAAGTTAGAAAGTTAAGACCTTAGTTCGAAGGTGTGGGATTTCACACAGAACAAAAAAATGCAATGTTCGAAAAACTTACTTCAGCGAGCATGTATGAAAGGTAAGCCATCAACATCATAATAGCAACCTCACGATCGGTGGAATGCCTGGAATTGATCAGAAATTAGTCGTAAGGAATTTATCAGTAAAGAAATCATCCATTGGTGTTCAAAACAAATGAATCAAAAACCAATCATCATAAGATTAACAATGAACCAACAGCAAGGTTTCAAAATTTTGGTAACAAGGGCAAGTCTGGCACACAAGAATTCTAAGCCTTCGTTGGAATCTTATGCGCCCTATGAAGTTTTTCGAGCTCTTGTGGAAAAATAAATGTTTTAATAAAATAAACTTCAAAATTTAAGTTTCAACTTAATTAAGGGCGAGAGGAAAAATCATTGGTATGGTGATTAAACACGGACCTTCCAAAATACAGCTTCTTTATGATGTATGCGCTAAGCAGTCCAGCCTGCGGTATAAGAACAAACATTAAAACTTACAAATCATGTGATTCAAAAGAATACAAAGGCTCAAATGGGCAACAGCTCCAGAAGAGGGTGGAAAAGGAAGGAGACTCACAACAACTCCCAACACAGTGCTTGTAATAAATAAATATAAAAAATTTCCAACTAGCTGCAGAGCTGCACTTGTACTGATATGAGAAAGGTCAAAATTCTGGATTGCATTGAAGAGCACCACAGATGTTGCATCATTTACAACGCCTTCGCCAAACACTAGACTGTATAGCAAGGGAGTCTCATCCTGATTAAGCACCTGCACCATCAGAGTTGATGCATAAGGCTATCATTCCTGATTCTGAAATCAACAGTATAAAGTAACAAAATATACCTGCAAGGTGCAAACGGAGTCTGTTGCAGCAAAAATTGCTCCAATTGCTGGAAGAAAGCGAGTTTAGTGAGTAACAAAAAAAATTTATTAGCGACAATTAAAAGGGATTAAAGAGAGAGGGCAGGAGGTACCAAGATAATCTCCTATTGCAAGACCAAGATTCATATTTCTGAAAAAGGTAATGGCCCCTGATACAAAATTTAAGATAGTAATCAAAAACAGATAATTAGTTATATTCTAAATGATGAAACAAATGGAATACTAACAGTAATAAAAAAAAAAGCTGCAAAAGAAACCTCCTTTTCTTTTCAATTATTTCCCCTTAAATGTTTCCAGTGGACCAGTCTATCCTTAAAAACGAGCACCACTTAAGCAGAGAAAGGAGGACAAAAAGTTACATATAAACCATATTGCTCGAAGTTGCTCACACTCTCATGCATGTTCTTCTTTTCCAGGAAAACAATTGCTCAATCAGGATATGGAAACATGATAATAAGATACAAATTACAGACTAGGAGCTACGTGAAGAACGAGAGTCTGACAACAATTGCGACAGCTAGGCATTAATATCCAAGTGAGAAAATCAGTCTCTCTTTCATGCTGTTTTATTAAAGCAATTTCGTTTACAGCTATTTAAACTGAAGAAGGATGCAGACCAAACTCAAGACTAGCACGTAAGAACTTCTCAATCCAGACTTTTACTAACTTAGATTCCACTTTTCATGGTAAAAAATAAAAAAACTGAAAAAAGAACACTTCCCTACTTGGTTATAAACAGTAATAACAGAGGCAAAAGGATTTACCCAATGATATGATGATGAAGGATATGAGAGTACCAATTGCTCCGAACAGCATTATAGTCATGAAATTGCGAAAGAATTGTTTCTTTTTAACCTGGAACCTGATGATTAAAGCAAAGCGAACCATGTAACTTAGCATCATCATCGCACAAACAATTGCACTTTACTAACTTGGCTAATACACTGTCTCGTATACAGGTTTCCCATTGTTCTTTCAATAAATAGTATCGTGAAAATAATTAATAAAAAACTCGATAATACTTTCCAATTCAAAGATCACAAATAAAGAATGTCTTGATAAAATTACTGATACTAGAATCACTATTCTCCAAATAAAAGAATAGAATGCTTTACATACCCAGCATTAAAAATGATTGGCGGAA
The DNA here is from genome assembly GCA_903798405.1 of Fraxinus platypoda. Classification (NCBI taxonomy): domain Eukaryota; kingdom Viridiplantae; phylum Streptophyta; class Magnoliopsida; order Lamiales; family Oleaceae; genus Fraxinus; species Fraxinus platypoda. Next base: position 10,339 of record CAIGRT010133917.1, read on the forward strand.
GCAAATAAATGAAGAAAAGATCCTCACTAAACACCAAAAGATGCGAGTTTTTTCCTCCACTTATTAATAGAATCACAACTCCAGTGCATACACCCTGTCAATTAAATGATCAATATGGATTAAAACACAAGTCCAATCCACGCGTATGCACGAACCAAACACATACACTACATACAAGTCTACATATATGTGTGTATACACTTACAATTACAAGCGCGGTAATGGATTCATTCATCCAACGATTCTCCTCCAATAGATGACCGATCACAATACACGCACATAAGAGTGCGACAAATAAGTTAATGGAGACCACGGATGAATGGTCAGATGCCGATAGATTGTTCATCTTTGCTAATAAATTTCCCAAAACAAACACCATTTTTCTTCACAAACTCAGATTCACCAATTAATATTTAAATTCACTTCAATAAGCAGAATTTAAATCTCTTGGACTTCACATATAAAGCTGAGATCAAATTTCACAGCCAATCAACCTGCAATTGGAACAGAAAGTATTACTCCGAATAATAAAGAATCAATTAAAGCTCAAACTTCTTTTAAAATGTATTAATTAAGAATGAATAAATGACTATAAATATTTTGTTTCCAATCATTTATACAGACACCAGATATACAAGCAAAATCACATACATCTCCATGCATAAAAACAAAAGCTGAGAACTCACCAGTGAAAATTGGATAAATGCTTCAAAATTAAATTAGATCCCAAATCTGAAGCTCAAATGCGACCAAAAACTAAATTTTCCCACCACAAAGTAATCTACCTCGAAAAATCACCCAAATTTAAGCAAATCAAAGTCAAATTATTATTCAACGAAAATGCAGAGAATTACTGTAGAATTCAACCAAATCACAGATAAAGTTTTGCTTTTGAAAAAATCACGTTTCCGAATCAAATTTTGCTTCTGAAAACGGGTGAAATGAGGATTCAAGAAGGAAATGAGTACTTTTCCAAGAATTACTTTTCAAAATACTCGAAATTCTAGACAGAGAAAACAGTAAAGAGAGAGAGAGAGAGAGAGGGAGGGAGGGAAATCGACAGGCAAGATATATGAAAAAGGTCTACATAATATATATACATATATATAGCTCTTCGCATTTTTGGCTGAGCTTCAAAAATTTACTCATAAGTAATTTTAAGATAAATGACTTTTTATATTAGTCAAGAACCTCAAGGTTATAAGTTTTAATTTTTACTTTTTTTTTTAGAAATTAAATAAGTTATTCATATTAAG
>CAIGRT010133937.1:0-14901 GCA_903798405.1 Fraxinus platypoda
ATGCCTGATCCATAAATTTTTCCCACTGTAAATCTAGATCTTGTGTAGAGATATAAATTGATCTGATATAATCCACCTTCTATAGGTGGATCGTGTTGTGTCAAGGATGTTAGGTCCATGGCCTACGCAAACCGATTGGCATGGGCCCTTAGCTAACCAATGGCCATATGCTTGGAATCTAGTTAAAATGTCCAGTATTTGGATGTTAGATATTTTGGCAATGAAATTGTGTTTTTCATTTAAATTTGATAAAAAGACATTTTTCATGTGGACCAACATCCGGCATCATGAAATTTTTTATTGTGTTGATTCAAGCTACCAAAATATGATGAGTTTTGCTACACTGACATCTTTGTTGACATGTGGATTGACATCTCATAATGTAACAAACAATATGACTATTTATTTGAATATCACTACTCATATCAATGGTCAAATTTTTTACGTATTATGAGACGTCAACCAATTTGTTAAAGTAGCTTTATTCGAATGTGATAGGCACTCATTTTACACCCTAGCCCGACTCAGACTACGAAAAACCTAGGCCAATAACTTGCAACAAGACCAGAAAATAACACTTCTAACGGCTTCCTGAAATAAAACCTTAGCTGCTTAGCATCACAGGTTGATCCACAGATGAAGTCTGTTGTGTCTGTACTGATTGAAATATTGTTGAAATCAAACTGATCTAGAACAACATGGACAAAAGTTTACCAATTTGGCACTCAAAAAAACCTTCTAGAATGGAAACTTAGCTCTTGTTTGGCTCCCATCATATGAAACACCACCATGTTTTTTGCTTGCATCACATTTTAATTGCACTTAAGGTCCTTAATTTTTGCTCATTATAGCACTTATGTTCATAACTATTTCTCATATCATTCTTATCCTCAAACTTTTCATTAGTTAACACATTTTGTATTTGATAATAGTCTTATGTCAAAATCCGTTGAAATGGCATAAAACGACTTATTTTTCCATCATATTTTTTAAAATAAATAAATAGAAAGTGCGAAAAAATAATTTTTCGTCATTTCAAGAATAAAAACAAAATATTTTGATATAAATCATCATAAAAAATGAGACTCTCTAATTAATAGAAGGTTAAAGATAAGAATTCAATGGAAAAAAAATTAAGAAAATGATTGTTACAATGAGCAAAGACTGAGAAGTTTAATTGCAATTAAAATGTAGTTATCAAATAAAAATTGTGGTGACAATATAACCACTCTATTTTCAATCACACTTTTCACGAGACCCACAACTTTTATAACATTTACAATCACACATTTCATCAACTTTTATTGAAATCTACTAAAAATCTAATTTTTATATAAACCAAATAGAGGCTTAATGTGAAGTGCACCTTGCAATAAAAATACTGTAATAAAACTAAACTTGAATCGGTAATCAAATGGACGCATAAAGCCACTGGACTAGTTCTGATCCATTGGCCATATTTCACTTGCTCAGCAGTTCATGCATTGAGATGCTGAGCTCAGGCTGAGACACCTCTGAAGAGAAGAAATATGACTCCAAGGTTTCAAACAATTTAGGAAGACGTTAAATGAAAATTAACTCCATAAAAATTAAAAACAAAAGAAAGATTCCCACATTATTTCATCAAACAATTTCTAGTACACAACAAAATGAATCTTAATTTGTAAAATCTCAAGAACATACGAAAGTTTCTACTCACGGTAGTAACTGACAGTGCAAATTCTATGAAGGAAAGAGGGGTCATAGAAGTAAGCAACCAAAATATAAAAATTAGCTAGCAGCCTGGTCGTTGGCTGAAGCAGCAGTGGGTTCTTCAGATGGCTGTGGAGAACCATTGGCAGCAGAATCTTCGGCAGGTGCCTCTTTAGTTGCATTTGATGCTGCATCTTTTCCATTTTTGACATTCTTTTCATCCTTAGCATCTTTACTGTCCTTAGCAGGAGCAGGAGGGGGTGGCAACATGTGAGGTGGGGGATTATGCTTCAGCTTCACCAGTATATGGCGCATCCTTGAAAGCTCGGTAGGCTTGCCAGGTTTTGGCCCTTGGACGATGGTGATTGACGGCTTATTGTCTTTATCCCTCTTCTTCCCCTTCTTTTCAATATTGGGTACCTCATTAGGAATGAGCTCAGCTATGGCTTTCCAATATTGTTTATTGGCTTCTTTATGGAACTTTTCTTGACTGGCCAGGAATGACTGTTAAAACATAGGAATTCAACAAATGAGTTATTTTAATCAGAAATTGAAAACATAAAAAGAATTAATAGCGGGTATATTTTTATATGACACACCTTTTCTTTCTCTCTGTTACTAGTCTTGTTAGTCTCTAAACCAAGCATTCTTTTCTCGTAGAAAGCTTTTTTAAATTCTTCAGCATCCTCTAGAATTTGGTTCCGCAATTCTTTTTCCCTCTTCTCCTTCTCCTCGAGCCGAATGGCATTTTGCCTGCATCAAAATTCAATGAAATTAACAAGTTTCTCAACACATTAGTATTTCATCGCTACATTATCTCTCTTTAAAGACCTTCTCTGTTTCATAATTCATGCTTCGGCTTGGGGAGAGAGGAGGACATTAGGAGTGTGTTTGGTAGAGATTAAAATCGGATTAAAATTGAAAAACTAGCCGTTATTGTTGACTTTTATTAGACGAGTGGGACCCAATAACGGCTATATTTTCAATTTTAATTGGATTTTAATCCAAACCGAACACGCCCTAGATAACACCAAAATAACAGGTAAATTTGGAACTTGGTCTCTCTTCCTCTAAAGCACATTTTTTGTTCCCTATTCAAGCTTTTAATGCAATGTCCACAACTGCTTCATGACCAAGGGAAAAAGGGTCATGGTGCACATTTTTCGTTCCCTATTCCTAGTCATAAGATTTGTTAATGGACCAGTCAACCTATGATTGCACCGACACGAACACGTGTGTCTGGCACGATACGTGTCGGATAAGCCGACACACGATTTTTAAAAAAAATACAGACAAAACACATCATCCGAGAATACTTATTTGTTACTTGCTAATAACTTTGAGTTAACAATATATAATATTAGTTTTATACTTATTATTAATTTTTCTTGTTGAAATCTTTTAGACAAGAATACTTATTTGTTACTTGCTAATAACTTTGAGTTAACAATATATAATATTTCTAATATAAAAAAANTATTGACACGATATGTTTTCGACACGTTGATTAAATTCTTTAAAATTCTTCATTTATATAGCATAAACTTAGTTTTATACTTATTATTAATTTTTCTTGTTGAAATCTTTTAGACAAGAATACTTATTTGTTACTTGCTAATAACTTTGAGTTAACAATATATAATATTTCTAATATAAAAAAAATGATTACGGTAGAGTGTCCGAGAAGTGTCGATATCGACTCGTGTCGGACACGGACACGCTACCCTAATTGAAGTTTATGTGCTACGGAGCAGTCAACTCTTGTCATCTCCTCTGATGATATCCTCGAGGAAAAGAAGGAAGAAAGGAAAAGAATGATGTTAAAATGGATATACAAATAAAGCATAATCTTCACTGTTTGAAAATCTCAACTTTTGAACTGATTACATATAAGCCACGTAGGACATGTTTGGCACCGTATTAGACGGGTTAAGGATTATATCTGGTGTTTGGTGCTATTAGTACCCAAATTAAGCCCGTGTTTGATTTAGATTTTTCAAAACTACTTTTCCTCAAACTCACTTTCAACCACACATTTTCTCAATAAAATAATTTTGCACATGGACACAAAATTTCTTCCTACTTTTAACAACACATTTTCCAAAAAAAATAACTTTTCACAAAATAACTACTCAAAAAATTAAATCAAACAAGGGATAAATTAATCCGGGGTTCTCACCCTCCTTTATTCAACCATCTAAAATGAGTACGCTTTGTAAAGGTGGGTTCAGGCCATAGTATTTATTCACCAATATATGAATTAAGAAAAGATTACATAAATTACTAACAAGTAATAATAGCTAAGAATTTCATTTATAAGTAAAAACTGATAAATAAAAAGTTAAAAAAAATATTTTTTAAGTAACTCATAAGTAAAAAAATTCATTTATAAGTACAAGATTTGTGAATGAGTAAAATTTAACTTATTTATTGTAAAAATGCTTATAAAAGTAGATAAATCACGAATAAGTTAAAAATAACCTTATAACTAAAAATTTTACTTATAAGCAAAAATTCACAGGAGAAAAAAATTCAGTTACATGTAGAAAAATGCTCATAAGTATAAAATACAACTTATATAATTAAAAGTTCAATTATAAGTAAAAAAATTACATTAAAACTAAAACATTACTTATAAGACAAAATATCACCTTTATTCCAAGTGAAAATACTACTAAGGGCCTGTTTGAGCCTCATTTTTTGTGTAGAATACATTTTGAAATAATAGATTAATGGAAAATGTGTGATTAAAAAGGAAGGAAAAATTTTGGAGTTGCGTGTAATATTATTTATTGAAGAATGTGTGGTTGAAAAGAAGAAAGAAAAAAATGTATTTTGAAAAAAATGAGGATCAAACAAGGCCTAAATACTAAAAATTCACTTATAAGTATAAAGAATCACATACTTGAAAAATTCATTTGTGAGTTGAGCTACAAGCTTTGCGTGGTATACAATCAGACATCTCAATCCCTTGCTTCTTCCTTTGTTATAATTGGTAAAACAAGCTTTCAACTTTATTGAGGAGATAAAAAAAGCAACCTAATAAGTAAAAATTCACTTATAAGTTAAAACGTTTACTTATAAGTTAAAAAATAATTATGATTAATTATTTTTTAACTTATAAGTAAAAATTTCACTTTTAAGTCAAAAATATTAAGCCTCTGTTTGGTATCCATTCTTTTTTTCATTCTCATTCTTCTACTAATTTTCAACCACACATTCATCAATAAAATAATATTTTCCATCACATCAATAACTTTTCCTTCATTTTCAACCACAAAAAAGGTGTGATTTGACACAAAGAATGCATTTTTTTCTAGAATAATGGTTACCAAACGGTGCCTAAGTATATCAAAATAACTACTTCATAAGTAAAAATTTCACTTACAAGTAAAAATACAAGAAATTATAATTAAAAAATTCACTCAACAAGTTAAAAAAGTGTTCATAAAAAAATATTGTAATAATTTTATTTTTTTTATTTTTCATTACTTGTATAGTGTTCTAATACGGGGTAGCACCAAACATTGTATTAGAACAACCCCCCTAATCCTATCACCTGTCAAATACGGTGTACTATGCCTTTGGAGCTTATATTTCAAAGGTTTTTACTATGATGGTTCAATTTGCAAAATACTTAGCATTTACGGTATATAGTTAGCCGTATTTAATATTTATTTAGCAGTCTAGTATAACTTTCACCACAAAATTCAGCATAATTTTATTGACCATGTGCTTTACTTTAAAAGAGCCTCTCCATGTATACTAGACTGGAGCAAGAAGAAAGAACTAAGCTAACTAAAATCTATTACGGAATATTTTCAACGGCCAAAGTAGCATCAGATTATACAGGCTATAATAGAACTTTGTTCCTTGAAAGTAACAATCAGCATATTAACACAAATACCAGTGCAACAACTCTCAATTTCATGCTCGTGCACCTGCTGAATGACTAAGGTCTATTCTACATTTTCTTTTCTTTTTTGGAAACCAACTAAAATCCATTCTTGATAATTTCAACCACCGCAGTCAATGAAAGATCCAATAAAATCAAACATCTACAATCACATTAAGCTGTGCTCATTTTTTGTCCACTTGGCCTTTCCCAGAACCTTTTACACCGTGATCGCACTGCTCCTGAAAATAATTGTTTCTTCAAGAGACTACGAAAGACATACCCGACCATCTACGCAGTGTCACCACTAGTTATTGATGTATCGTTATCTCTTATTTCATCCATTCTAATGTGGCACACACCCATTTTGGTGTCCTTTTAAGTATTATGGTTGTATTAAGGGTATTTTCCTTTTAATGGCTCAAAACTAAGGATCATAAACATAGTCTAATAGCCATTCCATGCCAATGGTATTTAACTCTATAGTTATCTTCCAAATACTCAAAATCCTTTGAAGCATTTATCCAATGTCATAGTTATAAACCCAATTTTGAACCACTAACATAGTAATTTTATGTTGGGTCTCAGTGTCAAATTTTGAAATAAAATTATCTCAAGTCTCAGGTGAAGAGAACCAGTGTGGTCAATATGGACTTTGTCACTCTTTAAGTTCTACAAAATACTAATAAACTGCGCCAGTTCAAATTTTAAAGACAACCACAACAAAGTGGATCTGAATAAAAACTGCAGCTTCAATCCTTCACAAAACCCATATCATATGCCATTAAATCCAAGTTAGATCCTTAACTCAACCATCAAATGATTACCAGGGAGCTTTTTTAATTCAATAAAACATTTTTTCACAAAACTACCACTAAAATTTACCCTTTTTATGATTGTAAATATATTGTTTCTGACCATCCACCTGAGCGTATAATCAAAAAATCCAAATCTGAGTTTCTGTTTGGTTTCATATCAATAAAAGATCAAAGAAACAAGAATCTCCGCTAAATAAATAAATCAATGTATGAAAAATCCTCAAGAAAATGAATGGAAATGCAAGACAAAAGCTAGATAGCAGATCTAAAGTGTGTATAAATTCGCAGCACTAAAACTTTATCCAAATCAAAATTAACCAAGATTCAACTAAAAATATCTGACCTCCTCCATTCACGAAGAGCGAATCCTTCTTCAGGATGCAATTCAGAGGGAGGCGGAAGAATCGGCCCATCGGAGCTGAATATTCCCTCCGAATCTCCCTCCATATCATATGGCGGCTTCACGTTGCCATTCGAGATCGGGACAGTGGTGGATGATCCGAAAGGATCAGGATGCGGATTCGACCCGTACCCGAACGGATCCGGGCTGTCTACATGATCCACCGTCACCTCCTCCGCCTCGCCGTATTCTGCAGTGTAACCTCCTCCAGCGGCGGCGGAGTGAGTCGGAGTGTCAGCAGAGGAAAAGGCGGTGTAGGATTCGTCGTAGCCGGTGTACCCGCCGTCGTCGAATTGACGCGTACCGTCACCGTCCGTGCTGTATGCGTCGAACGATGCCATCTTTCTCTCTAAAGTCTATAACTTGGACAAGCTGTCTGATTTTTCTCGACGACCTTCCTCGCTCTAATTATATATACGTGTCTGTATAATAATCTTGCAAATAAATTAATTTTTTTTTTCTTTATAAACTTTTTTTTCCAGTTTTTACAGTGGCATCAACTGAGAGACAACTGGGTTTTTCTGCTCAAGGAATATAACTTATAATGAATTTTACTAGCTTTTGTGCTCAACTTAAGTTGCTTAAATTAACTTGCATATATAATATGACAATTTAATTTTACTTGATGTAATACGAAAAATACTGAAGTTTTAGAGCTTGTTTGGAACTGATTATCGGCAAATTTTAATGGAAATTGTTACTGTTATAATTTGAAAAGCAACCGCACTAATTGGCCACATTTTGCAGAATTAACAATGTGCCCTTCTGATATTTAATTCACTTTGTTTAAAAAAAGGACAGTTATGGTAATTTACCAAATGTTTAGTCAGAAATTACGGCTGGAAGGGGTTTACCCTACATTTCCAACGGTCCAGATTTGGATTAAAATCTTGTAAAAATCTCCCCCAGACAGGGTCTTAAATGAATAGCGTGATTATTGTATTGAGATAGAAGATTAATTCTAAAACGCTAGATATTTGAGAAAGTGCGGATTTTGTGTACAACATTCAACTGATGAAATATTTGGCTAAAAATCAACATTTTTGTAGCCTGTTTAGTAGATAGAGAGAAAAATAAGGGTTAGAACTTGGAAATATATGCATGAAATGTCTAACTGAAAAAATTGAGAAAAATGCAAGTTTATATAGCCAATGTAATTAAGTGTAGGAGAAATTACAAAATTTTAATATTTTTATTTTTAGTTTTTCAATTTCATCTCATAAGAATCACAATTTTCCAAATAAATTTAGTATAAATAAAAAAGGATAGAGAAATAAGTAGAAAATATACTTTTGTGCAAGTAAAATGTAGAAGGTTAAAAAAAAAAACAACAAAACGAAATCAAGTCTTGTACCATCTAAAATTATCTGTCATTGAACATGTTTTGAAAGTATTATCGACCTAGATCCTACTTTCTTTTAATTCCGCAACAATTTGAAGAAACTAACTCGATTTCGATTACAATTGCCTCCACCAGCTTATCGTATGTTACACAATTCTTGATAACTCTAGCTTCAATACTTTGTGTTGCCATTTTCAACGAGAGTACAATTTTTTAAAATGTAAAATTTTGTGACATGATAAACTTGTTTTAAACAGTGTGTGTCATCTTTGTGATATATTTGTGACCATATCTACTAAAATATCTTCACAAAATTTGGATTTGTTGAATGGTTCCGGAGATTTTAGTTGTCGAAGTCAAAAGGTGAGGGCATTATTATTGCAACACTATGTGTTGCTGTGATGGATGGTATTGTGCAGCACAGACCAACGCATTTAGGAGAAAAGACTTCGATGAGATTGCTTGGAGCTCGATTTTTCGTCATTTGTCACGTGGTCATTAGAAAAGTAGGTGAAGCTACTACTATATTGATATACTCTGGAAAAATCTATATCTAGTCAAGTCTATACCTAACAAATGGTATGGCTTTTCCATAATTTTTTTTTTTTTTTTTGATACCCAGGTATCCCATCTTAGTCAGACTAATTCCTGGACCACCAGCCACCGGCCCCTCAGTAACTGGCGGAGGTAAACCGCGGGTTATGCCCAAGTTGACCAGGGTTCGTGCACCCCTTATACTCCTGGTCCCAAGGGAGCCTTCCTCCATGGTTATTACATCACCAAGCTGCTCCAACCAATATTGATTATTACATCACTCAGCTGCTCCAACCAGGAATCGAACTCCCCACGCTGAGGTTGCAAGCCCAGCAATACCCTTCCTTTGCCAACTTGGATGTGCTCCTGGGGGCAGGCTTTTCCATAATTTTTAATTTGACACATCCTCAAATTTGGAAGAAAACATAGATAGGTTTACTAAATTGATTCAAGCATTGAGTAATTGTTATAAAAAGACTGTCAGATGATTAACATGTTGCACACCTTAATTCTTTAGGAGATAGATGTAAAGAACCTAGAAATGCTTTAAAATATGAAAGAGATGAACCAGCTTTAGATTTAATTATTTCAGTTTTAAGAAATAAACAACTTGAGTAAAAAATATTAAAGAGAATAAGACGGGTGAGGGATTGGCTGTGGAACAAAAGTCAACTAATAAAAACTTTAACTCAAGTGAGTTTAATTCTTATAAGAAATGAAAAGACACATTAGATAAGAACAAGGACGAAAGAAAACATGTCAGATAAGAACAACGACAAGATTAAAATTGAAGGAAAGCATGAAGGGAAAGTCATAAAAGTGTTACGACTATCATACTATGATTAATAAGGGTCGGTTTAGTAGATTGATGAAAAATATGTGATTAAAAAATAAGTAAAAATTTTAAATTTGAATGTAATATTATTTTATTAAAAAATGTGTGATCAAAAAGAAGAGAAAAAAAATATATTTAAAAAAAAATGAAGATCAAACAAGGGCTAGATCATTTATATAATACTATTTTATTGAAAAATGCGTAATTAAATATCATTGCAAAAATCAGAAGATAAATCATGTTGGGTTAGCAACTGTAACTTGCAATGATAATGCTGAAATGAATGTGGTGGTCTTAGCCCATGTTTGGACTATTAAAATTTTAATTTATTTTTTTATTTCTTCTTTTTAATCACACATTCTTCAATAAGATAATATTACGTAAAATTAAAAATTTTCCTCCTTTTTTAACGTCACACTTTAAAAAAAAAAAAAATCACTATTTCAAAATACATTTTTCTTTAAAATTAAATTTTAATGGAGTTCAAACAGGGACTTAGTGGCCTCAACCAGAAGAAGTATAAACGAATCAGTACTTGATTCTGATTGTACCTTTCATATGTTTCTTGTTAAAGAGTGTTTCATTGAATTAGTACATATAAATGGTGGTCAGGTACGAATACGAAATGACATAAGTTGTGAAAGTAAGGGATTTAGAAAAATAAACTTGTTATTGAACAATATTTACATTTTTTTGGAATTAAAAATGATTAGATATGTTCATGACCTTCAAAGAAATCTAGTGTCTTTAGGTGGTTTAGATGATGAATATGATTTAAGAATTCATAAAGATGTTGCTAAATTTTTCTTGAATTCTCTAGAGGTACTAGCGACACCTAATATTAATGGTATTTACATTGTACAAACAAAGCCTTTAGTAGTCAATACTGCTATAGCCACAAGTCTAAAAATGGATAAATCACTCATTGACATAAAAGATTGGGCCATATAAGTGATAAGGAACTCCAACTTTTAGAAAAGGAAGAGTTATACAAAAAGGATAATATAGAACGATTTAAATTTTATGAGGAGTGTGTTTTAGGAAAGAGAGTATACTACCTTTTAAGAGTGAAATTCATAAATCCACCACCATCCTTGAATATATGTTGTTGATCTATGGAGAGAAGCAATAGTAAATACCTCAGAGGGTTTAGAAGTTATCCACTAATCGTAGATGACTTTTCAAGGAAAATTTGGACATATCTTTTAAAAGCAAGAGTCAAAACACTTTTCAAATTTTTAAGCAATGACAGATTTTAAAAACCAATAAGAAAGTTAAAGCTCTCAGAAAAGACAATGATCTGAAATTCTGTAGTCTTCAGTTTGATATATTCTGTTCAGAGTGGAATGTTTTGAGATATATATCAGTCACTTACCACAACAAAATAGTATGATAGAGATGATGAATAGAACTCTATTAGAAAAAGTGAGGTGCATGCTTCTAAGTTTAGAACTCCCAAAATTTTTTTGGCAAAAGCTTTAGAAAATGTAACTTACTTGATAAATAGGAGTCCATCTAGTGCTATTAACTTTATAACACCTAGAGCCTGTCTGGCCAAGCTTTTTGGCTGAATTTTCATCAGAAATCCTACCGTTGGGCCTCACTTTTTGACTTCCACTCTCTCACCCCGGGCCCACTAACGTTCTCTTTTCTGATTTTAATCCCAGGAAAATCAGGAACAGACACGCTCCTAAATTGGTTTGGTCTAGTCTGGAAAGCTTGCAAATCAAGACTGAGTCTTTTAAGTGTGCTGCCATTCACATAAAAGTGAGGGAAATTAGAACCAAGATCTTGAAATGTGTCTTCGAGGACATGATGTGGAAATCAAGGGCTATACCCTGGGTTAAAGAACAAAAAGACTTTAAAGTTATTATAAGCAGACATGTAATTTCCAATGAAGATCTAATAGTTTGTTTGGAAACTCCAAACTCCTGTTTTTTTATATAAAATAAGTAAATAAATAAATAATTTTTAGAAATTCAAAGTTTAGATAACACCAGATAAAAATTTCAGATTGAGGTGGAGACATCTCAAACTAAAATAGATTAGGACCTTTTGATGATGAGGAAATTGAAAATCACCTTGAACCTCCACATTAGGCCCTATATGGGCTCCATCATAATTTTAATTTATTTTTTTCTCTACTTATCAACCACATATTTTCAATAAAATAATATTACACGTAAATTCAAAAAATTTCTTTCTTTTTTAAAAAGTTTCTTCTTATCAACCATATATCCTCCAAAAATTTACTATTTCAAAATACATTTTTCCCAAAATCTCATTCTTTTTTAAAATGGAGCCAAAACAGGAGCTTAGCTTATTACCAACTAACAAGAGATAGAAGTGGAAAAAATAGGTTCCTTCTCCTAGAATAAGCAATGATGATTTTGTTAATTTATTTTTAATTCTATATCCTTTGTCACATAACCAAGTACTTATGAGGAAGCTATAAGTTGCAAAAATGCAACTTTATGGCTTGTCGCAATAAAGGATGAGATTGATTCTCTGATAATTAAGACTAGAATATTAGTAGATATGCCTAAAAATTAGAAAGTAGTATATGTTTATAGGTTTATAAAGTGAAAGAAGGAGATTCTAATACTGAAAATAAAAAATATATATATATAAGACAAGATTAGTAGCTAAATGTTTGTATAGAGGGTGGGAATATATTATAATGAAATATTCTCACATGTAGCAAACTATAATTCTATCATAATTTTACTTGCCTTATCTGCTGATTTTGAATGGAAGTTGTATTAGCTAGATGTTGAAATAACTTTCTTGAATGGTGATTTAGATAAGATTATTTATATGAATCAACCTAAAAGTTCTGAACTAGAATCTAAAACTGAAAAAGTTTGCAAAGAAATCTCTCTATGTTTGAAGTAGGCACCAAGGTAGTAGTATAAGAAATTTAATTCTTATATTCAAAGTTTAAGGTTTAGATAAAGCAATATTGATGAATATCTTTCCTATAAAGGTGCACGTGGTAATAAATATGTATACTTGCTCTTATATGTTCACGATATGTTTTTAGCATGCCATGATAGAAAATAATTTGATAACATAAAGTCAAAATTGAAATCTAAATTTGAAATGAAAAATTTAGGACAAGCAAAAAGAATTTTGAATTAGAACCCAAGACATCTTTCTTATGAGAGATTTAAGTTGAATGCTAATATCAACAGGTAGTCCAATTGATACTAGGATTCAACTTTAGTCTCTCATAAAGTAGAGGTCTTGAGTTCGAATCCTGAGGATGTGACAAAAATTCGTGAGGGATGAGATGGGCTAAGCTCTCATACGTGGACAGTAAGTTAACGGCTTGGATACAGACACCGGATCGTTACACAAATACTTAAGGGGTTCATTTCGTTTGGGTTTAAAATTTAAAAGGTTTGATGATTGTGTTATTTTGAAAGGTTACAACAAATCTAATTTTGTAGATGATCTTTATAAAAGAGGGTCCTTCCTCCCATATTTTCACACTTTTTGATGGGTGTGTTAGTTGAAAATTACAACTGCAAATGATTGTAGCATTATCTTCTACGGAGGCAGAATATATAGTAACAGTTGATGTTGTAAAAAAGGGACTTTGGTTAAGGGTTTTCGGGAAAATTGGTTTTGTTGATTAAACTGACAACCAAATTGCAATTTATTCAAGTAAAAATCCAGTTTATCATGTTAGGACAAAACTTGTTGATATTAATAACATTCTCTTAGATACATGGTTGAGAAATGTATGATAACACTGGTTAAAATCTCAACATAGTACAATCCTTCTGATCTTGGTACTAAAGCTCTTCCTTTAATAACTTAGAAATTGTTTAGCTATCGTAAATGTCACTAATAAGTACTTATTTGCATGCAATTTTGAATTGACAGATTGTACTGTCAAGAAGTTTATAAGTTTTTCAAGACCGATTTCTTGTTTTTACTTTTTATAGGTATAACAGAGCAAATAAAACATATGTAGTGTGGTTTGAGATAATAGAGTTGAGTCAACTATTGAGCAAGGTGGAGTATGTGTTGGAATAAATAAACGTGAACGAATACCGGTTTAACAAATACCGGATTTACAATATATACCGGAAATACAACTTACCGTATATGCAACTTACCGGATATGCAACTCAACATACCGTATATACAATTAACATACCGTATATACAGTTTACCGTTTAGACAATAATTCACCAAATAATAACTAAGATATAACAGATTAAATAATATGCTAATCACAGCAAACAAAATAAGTTATATAAAACACGATAAAATAGAATAAATAATCTAAATAGATGATAATAAAATTTTAATTGAACTTTAAAACTAAGGCCTATGTGAACACAGTTTCCTTAAAACAGATTCGTCCATTCACTGTAGGTACTTGAGTTTTAATCTGAGCGTCGTTTCCCAAGATACAACGGTAAACCAGTAGAATCTGAGCACTGTAGATTCTACTCCGGCGAACTGACTTAGTATCTGAACAATATCACCACAAAGACCTTGATAGACACTAAATTATGTATGCAGACAGAGGACAATTTCGTTTGTTTTGGAACTATAATGCAGATTATTTTTTCATGTCTAGAACAGTGGAAAATCGAGGCTTTATATAGATTTAACCCAAATAATTATGAGTTAAATATGTCCATTAACATAATGGCAATAACCATTGGAGTTTCAACAGTTTCAAACTTAATGATAATAATCATTGGAATTTCAGAAATCAAAAGTCGGTTGTTGAAAGCAAAAAAATAAATAAATTGACAAAACGTAGGCCATCCTAAGGAGCCAATTTTTGGTCAATTCAGTCTGACATTCGTGTACACAGGTCACGCCCGTACACAAGTTCAAAGTCCAAAACCTATTTCGGTCAATGATTTGCACCCCTCCTGGGCGCGTACGTGGAGAGAGTCTCTATGCTACACATGATTACACACTTCCAAAGTATAGCCATATATAAAGTGGTTCTTGTTTTCATAAACTTCCTATGTGGGATAAACTCAAATTTAGTTTTCCCTCCACCACAAACCATATTCCAATGGTCTACATTGAACTCCAATTTCTCNAAACTCAAATTTAGTTTTCCCTCCACCACAAACCATATTCCAATGGTCTACATTGAACTCCAATTTCTCATTCACCCGAACTTCATTTTTGACAAGTAAATACATGATTTTGATATTCTCGCGAAGGAGAACACAAATCAATGTTGATCTTCCAAAATAAGAAAATGGGTCCCACTCAAAATTTATGCCAAAGTCAACCATCACCTCATTTATTTTCAACAATCCCTCACATGAATGAAAATTAGGATAGACACAAAACGTGAAATAAAGACTTGGTAATAAAGTTCAACGGTTGAAACTTGCATAG
>CAIGRT010133942.1:0-13983 GCA_903798405.1 Fraxinus platypoda
ATTTTTGAAATTTAAAACCTATATTCTTAATTTTGAAAGTGTTTACTAAAAACTTGATTTATGTATTGTTCCCATTAAAAAAATTATGTCATCACTTATCAACGAATACAAAAATAATAGGGAAAATTGTAGTAGCGGTCCCAAATATTTGAGTTTTTAGCAAATTTTACATTAACCTTCAGTTTATACCACTAGAAATCCCAAACCTTTGAAAAATTAGCAATTGGGGTCCAAATGGATAATTGGCCTTTAGTTGACTAAAAAAATGTCTTTTAACCAAATCTAAAGAGGGCAAAATAGTAAATTCGTCATTATTCAACATAAAATAATTAAAACCAAAAAAAAATAAAAATTAAAAGGAACATAGAACTGTTCATCTTCCTCAAAACCAAATCCAACCACTAAATCAAAACCAAATCAACTCGGCACCGTGGCTGCCTTCTTCCACATCCACCACCACTTATCGTTGTTGTCAGTTTCCACGGGCATTTCGTTGTGAAAGAGTTTGCTGGTTGCTATAGCCATTATAACCACCAAAAATGTAGTCGGAATTAAGCACATAAGCACCAATGCCGACGACTTCAGTGGCACCCTGTAAGGCCTTTTCATTGTGGGTAATTTTCTTCTCAGCTAAAGAAAAGATGGAAATTCCAATAGCATACCCAAACTATACAAGAATTTTGCAGAAGATATCTATGTAACTCATAAGAAACACCCAATGCAACGACTGTTAATAACAATATTCCCACCCATGGAGTATTGAACCATATTGACCGACACGAGAAAAACTTAGGTAAAAAGGATAAATCTGCCATGCACAGAAGCTGATATGCACTGCTACTAATTGTGCTTCAAATAGTCCAATTGAATCTGATTCCCTTTTGTCAAAAAATTTCCTTTCAATACTTGGTTTTGGGACAAGCCTGTTGCCGTTTAGGCTTAATAGAGGGCACAATGGTGCTCTCCAGCTACCGCCACATTCTAAGAGTTGGATTGTGTTGGGTTGAGGGGATGAGATTTGGGGTATGGTGGGGGTGGCGTGGGGGTAGGTTGAGGAAGATGAACAGTTCTACGTTCTTTTCAAATTTTTTTATTTTTTTTGGTTTTAATTATTTTATGTGGAATAATGACGAATTTACCATTTTGCCCTTTTAAAATTTGGTCAAAAGACTTTTTTTTAGTCAACTAACGGCCAAATGGATGAGAATTTGGACCTGAGTGCTAATTTTTCAAAGATTTGGGATCTCTAGTGGTACAAACTGAAGGTTGAGATAAAGTCTGCTAAAAATTCAAAAGTTTGGGACCGCTGCTGTAATTTTCCCAAAATAATATTGAAATTAAATTTTTTAATTCCATTAATAATAAATTTGAATTTTATTTTATTAATTCCAAAAATGTGTTTTTTCTATAAAGTCTCCGACAGAAAAGGACTCAATGCAACCAACTGAGAAGTGAAGCACACACACGTGTGTCTTTTGCAATATTTTCGCGCTTCTGACTAAATTCCAAAACTACCCCTCCGTGTACACTTTTCTCTCAACGTTTATAAAAACATGGCAATTCACTCTCAGAATTCTTCACAGATCAAAGAAAATAAAAAATGTCTGACGGAAAGGAGAGAGAGAATCATGTTTACATGGCCAAACTCGCCGAACAAGCTGAGCGTTATGATGGTATGTATTTCTGTATGTATACACAGATCAATTGTTCATACATCATACATGCATGCATTTTTTTCCTGCAAATTTGAGTTTGAATCGTGTAGATCAGCCTGTTTTCTGATTCTTCAATGGATCAGTGTGTGTCCTGTGTGTTTTTATGTCTGGTTTATAGCATTTGATGGCATTGATCTGTGTATGGATCAAGATGTATGAATCGGTAGAAATGATTTAAGTAAAAAAATGAAAATATGAAGAAAGATTCATTTTCCAGATTTGGTTGAGATTTTATGGGATAAATGCAACTCATGTCACACAAAATGTATCTTCGGAATTTAACATGGATAACAATTTTTTTCAGAAATGGTTGAAAGTATGAAAATGGTTGCAAAACTAGATGTTGAACTGTCAGTGGAGGAAAGGAATCTGCTCTCCGTTGGGTACAAGAATGTGATCGGTGCACGAAGAGCTTCTTGGCGTATTATGTCTTCCATTGAGCAAAAGGAAGAGTCAAAAGGAAATGAGAACAATGTTAAGCTGATTAAGGGTTATCGCCAGAAAGTCGAAGAGGAATTATCCAAGATTTGCTATGACATTTTGTCCATCATTGACAAGCATCTTGTTCCCTCTTCTGGTTCAGGAGAAGCTACTGTGTTCTATTACAAGATGTGAGTAGATCATGTTGTTCTTATTGCTTTACCTCTCGATATCAATGTTGTTGGTTTACCCATTATGTTCGAATCATAAAGCATCACCTCCAAATTTGTTGGGAATATTAGTTCGTTGTTGTTTTACGTTGATTGAATATCAACTTTTTCCAAATTCTTTTGTCTTTGTTGATAAGATTTAAGCCCGGTTGATTATGGATTATTCCAGGAAAGGTGACTATTTCCGCTACCTTGCTGAGTTTAAGACTGATCAAGAAAGAAAAGAGGCAGCTGATCTATCACTCAAGGGCTACGAGGCATGTTAATTACTCTTAATATATGGCATGTTTGGTAAGGTAGACTAGACGACATTAATGAGGGAAAAAAAAAAATCAAAATATCGTTCATTGTGCCGTAATGTCTTGTCCTATCAATACCAAACATGCTGATAGTACATTCATATAGACAAACAACAAACCAAGCAAGCCAATATGTTTCTGGTGTATAAATTTGTTGTCATTTTCTGTAGTCTGCATCAGCCACTGCTAATACAGATCTACCTTCAACCCACCCGATCCGTCTTGGTCTCGCTTTGAACTTCTCCGTGTTCTACTATGAGATTATGAATTCTCCTGAGCGGTAAATACTCTTCCATTATCCCTCAATTTCTTTCAAGAATCTCTTTATGTAAATTGAACGTTGGTATGTGCAGGGCTTGTCATTTGGCTAAACAAGCTTTTGATGAGGCAATTGCTGAGTTGGATACTTTGAGTGAAGAGTCTTATAAAGACAGTACCTTAATTATGCAGCTGTTAAGAGACAACCTCACTCTATGGACCTCTGATTTGCCTGAAGATGGAGGTAAATTGTCATTTTTTTTTCACGGGTTCGTCCCAGTGGAAATGTATAATCATTCCTTCAATTACATCTTCTACACCACCCTCTGCAGGTGAGGAGACTGTCAAAGCTGAGCCTGAGAGTGAAGAACCTATCACAGCACAATCTAAGGTGAAGTTTTCTTCTTTATTCTTTTCATCCGTGTCGTCTCAATGAAACAGTCTTCTTCAATAACTAAAATCGTGTTTTGTCTTGCAGAGTTGATTGTGATGATCAAGAACAACAATACCATGAAGCAATTTGTGTTAGCCACATTCTCCCTCAAAGGGTTTTACATTTCCAGTTTCTGATCAAATCAGAGCAGCATGTCTGTAGGCAATTTGCCATGGTTTTTCTTTTCTTGATGTTCACTTGCATTATGTTTTTAGTTTTGTTTCATTATTGCTAAAAATTTTGCTTTTCGAATGTATGTTTCTTTTAAATATTAAGCTTATAGGTACATGACAATTGTATTTCAATGATCTTTTTTGTCCTTCACCTCGTAAATTAATTGTTACTTCGATTACATATACTTGGAGAAATAATCATATGCACAAACAAATTGTAAGAGGAGTCAATTGAAATTATTTACTTTTTCTACTTGCAGCAAAAATAAAGTACTTATTTTCTGAGGAAAATAAGAAATTCAAAGTCCCCAATGATACCTCTTTTCTCCCAAATGATCCGACCAACTAAAATCATCAAATTTTTCACAACCTTCCGTCCTCGCCATATCCACCTTCAGACTTTTACAACCGCCGCCGCCAGCGTTTCTACGGCCGCCACCACCAGCCATACATCCCTTGCCCAACCCATAACACCGGTGAATCAAGCCCACCTCCTCAGAGTCTGCACAATCCTCTATCAACAGCAAAACTCCCCCGAGCCGAAACTCCACAATAGCCTCACAAAAACCCCTTTCAATCTCACCCACGAGTTTTTCCTCCAAGTCTGCAACAATTTTCAGTATTCATGGCGACCCATTTACAGATTCCATCTATTCTCGGTTACACAACCCCATTTCACCCACACCTCCACCACCTTCAACAAGATGCTTGATGTGGTAGGTAAATCAAGAAACATTGATCTTTTCTGGGACTTATGTCAAGAAATTGGAAAACTCCATTTGCTTAATATTAAGACATATATTATTGCATTAAGAACGCTGGCTGCTGCTAGAGAGTTGAAGAAATGTGTTGAATTCTTCCATTTAATGAATGGGTTTGGGTATGAGTATAGAGTTGAGGTTTTGAATAAGGTAGTGGAGTTTTTGTGTAAAAACAAGCTTGTTGTGGAGGCCAAGCATGTAGTTGTGAAGTTGAAAGATTGTGTTAAACCGGATGGAGAGACTTATAGGTGGTTAATATATGGGTTTTGTGATGTAGGGGACTTGATTGAGGCCTCAAAGGTGTGGAATTTGATGGTGGATGAAGGGTTCGAACCGGGTATTAATGCGGTCGACGCCATCTTAGAGGGTCTTTTCAAGAATAACAGATTTGATGAGGGGTTGAAGCTTTTTCAGTCAATGAGAGTGAAGAGGATGGAAAATTTAGGACTATCAACATATCGGGTTGTGATCAATTGGTTGTGTAAAAAAGGTAAGCTTGGGGAGGCTCATACGATGTTTGACGAAATGCAAATGAGAGGTATCAACGCCGATAATGAAACATTGGGGTCGATAATTTATGGACTTATGAGCAAAGGAAGAGTTAGGGAGGCTTATAACATTGTGGAAAGGATTGAAAAGCCTGATATAAATGTATATCATGGGATGATCAAGGGACTTCTAAGGTTGAAAAGGCGTAGTGAAGCAACACAATTGTTTAGGGAGATGATAAAACGAGGGTGCGAGCCGACAATGCATACATATATAATGTTGTTGCAGGGCCATTTGGGAAAGAGAGGAAGGAAAGGGGAGGATCCATTGGTTAATTTTGACACCATTTTTGTTGGAGGTTTGATCAAGGCAGGGAAGTCATTGGAAGCAACAAAATATGTGGAGAGAGTGATGGATAGAGGACTTGAGGTGCCAAGATTTGATTACAATAGGTTTTTGCATTATTTTTCGAATGAGGAAGGCGCGATTATGTTTGAAGTGATGGCTGAGAAATTGAGAGAGGTCGGTTTGTTTGATTTAGCAGATATATTTGCAAGGTATGGGGAGAAAATGGCAACTAGAGAACGGAGGAGAAACAGAACTCTCGAGCCACAAGAGTTTGTACAAACTTGATTTGTAACGAGATAGAGGTGTAAAGATGGGTTGGACCGTCCATTCGTGTAGTTTATGCGGGCTGGCCAGCTCGGACCTTGTTTTCTTGATGACTGGCCTCTACCTGCCGCCAGAAATGGCTGCCATTCTTGGTTGATGGCAAGACAATTTATACAGTGTCGATTTTAAGTTTATTTTGAGAAGCACCTATACTGATATGCATTGGTAGGAGATGAGGTTGTATAAACTGGTAGGTTGGATTTGACAATATTAGACGGAATTTCTTTTCTTGAATATGAAACAAAATACAATCATGCTACATGTACACTTTTTTTGACATCAAGTTTGACATTGTGTCACATATCGCAGCACAAGTGGCCAGTTTTAAAACAAAACACACTTTCCCGCTCATTCATTTTTGAATTTGTACACAATGTCATCCACATTGTCATCTATGGAATGTACAAGAAGCNATGTACAAGAAGCTTTATTCAACAAAATATACGGGTAAAACTTGTTGCGTTAAATAAATGGGTGTGCATTGAACTTTTAGCGAAATATGATCCGAGTCACTAAACTTCATTTTGATCTCGTTCACTTAATTTAGGGTGTGTTTGAACCCAATTTTTTGGGAAAATAGTTTGCTAACTAGAATATTACATGAGCTTTTTTTATTAGTTAAATTAATAGATATGGACAAAATGATTAAATCGACTAGATTATTACATGAGCTTTTTCACAAGTCAAATTAACGAACATGAACGAAATGAATAAATTGTAATAAATGTTTAAGTTCAATGACCAAATAATATTTGAGTTTAATGATTATTTTGTTTCAAAAAGAAATGATTAGATCAACATCGCTAAAAGTTTAGTGATCATTAGTGTATTTAATCCTAGGATTTGGAATGTAACGATTTTATAGCTCAGTTGATGGAGGAAGCAAGATGGTTCAATCACGTTTAGCATAGCTGATGGAAATAGACGGTTAAGAACAAATTGTGGAGGTGACGAGTGTTAAAATTTAGAGTTCCATCTTAAAAAGTCAACCTTATTAAGAGGAGTAGCACAAACTCTTATAAATTGGATTATATTTTTATCTTTATTTGATGTGAAATTTTATCCCTTGACATGCCCCACAAAATGGTGGCTCATTTGAGTAGGTCAATTTTGAAATCTGTGTACTCAATTTTTTGAGTTTTAATTAGATCGAATTGTTCGTTGGAGCTTAACAGACTCTGATATTATGTTAAGATTTGGAGTTCTATCTTAAAATGTCAACCTTATTAAGAGAAGTAGCCCAAACTCTTATAAATTGGTGTATGTTTTTATCTTTATTTGATGTGAGATTTTATCCCTTGACATACCCCCGCAAGATGGTGACTCGTTTGAGTAAACAAATCTTGGAATCCGTGTACTCAATTTTTTGAATCTTAATCGGATCGAATTGCTCGTTGAAGTTTAACAGACTCTGATACTATATTAAGATTTGAGGTTACATCTTAAAATGTCAACCTTATTAAAAAGAGTAGTTCAAACTCTTATAAATTGATCTATGTTTTCATTTTTATTTAATGTGGGATTTTATCCCTTGATAACGAGGACTTAGGTCGCTAAGATATATGAACATACATTAATGAAGATTTTCATTTATAAGAGTGCGATAATTTCACTAGAATTAGTTAGAAGTAGGTCAAAATCAAAACACATTATGTTGCAATTATCAAGTTATTTTAAATCTTCCTACAAATTTTACTGTAAAAAAGATGCGAATGAAAATACAAGCAAAAGTTATAAATCCACCGCACAAACTTGGAGGTGTAAATGAAGTTAGACAAAATTAAGTTGAACTTTAAGATGAAAAGACTAGATTATAATGCACGTGATGTCGCTGTTCTTAAGATGATATTTGCACTCAGTATACTGATGCTGTTTGCATCATTGACTAATGAAAACAATCCAAACACTAATTAAGGAGAATAAAAGTTAAACTCTAAAAGTTTAGGGGTTGTTCTCTTTGTGTTTCAGTTTTGAGTTTTGTATTCATTTTAGGTTTTGTGTTTTGAGTGTTCATTTTAAAATTGTTGAAAATGTGTTCTTTTTGACATTTTTAAAATTTGTTTTGAAAACACCCAAAACTTGTTGATTTGGATTTTCTTTGTAAATTTTTAACTTGTTTTCAAAAACGCGTTTTCGAAAATAGGAAAAAAAATGCGTTTTCACTGTTTTGGAAAATTGAAAACAGAAAACAGGTTGAAAATAGTAAAAAGAACCGACCCTTATATTCTGTATTTTTCGGATTTACAAAATACAAAAAAAAAAAAGAAGCCTTTTAAATACATATGATGCAAGCATGTACGAGAAAGATTTTAAGGAAGAAGACAAATAGAGAATTATTCTTTTCATGCCATCATGGATCAAATATAAAATCTTAAATCCTTTTATAGATCCTATTACACCTCTTCCAACAAGGTGCAATTGTTCAAAGACATCTTTTGGACATGAAAACACATCAAAATAACATAATAATCAACTTCTAATGGTTAAAACCGAAATTAAGACGAAGAGACACCATGGTGTCCATCTAGGTAATGTGCACGGGAACGCTGGCCTTTCAAAATGTTGCGACCCCTATCCTGTTTTGCGTAATGTCGCGTGAACCAAGAGATGTGTTTTGCTCTCGTTGATTGGACAACTATAGTCCCGAAAAGATATTATTATGAAAATTCTTCAACAATCCCCACCATTTTTAAATGAATGAAGTATATCTCCTAAAGGTTTCACCAAGATTATACATAAATGAATGTGTATTATGGACTTGAACCTCCACCTAGTGAAAATTCCTCAAATGTTAATCAAGATGATGTGGTAGATAAACTTTGAACCATTGACCCTGCATGGTTAATCAGAAACACTTCATACTCATGTTTGCATATCCCCATGTGTTCAAATATCGACATGTGAATAGGATATATGTTCTTTATCCTAATTTTCATTAAAGTTTAAAGTAACTAGTCAAGCCACCCCAGAGATGGCATCATTCTAACTTTCACATAGATCGTCTTATCAAGAATACTCATGCGACTAAAGTATTCCATAGATATGTCTATATAATAGCATTTTCAAGAAACTCTTTAAATATAAAATGTTCTTTTTTCTAAAAGGGTCAACCATTAATTATGTTCCAAAATACTTTTTAAATTAACATTTTAATTTAGAGAGTGAGTATGCATTCAAGGTATTTCAATTTTCAATAAAAAAAAATGATATAGTAATTTGGAGCAAAGCTAGTGAAAATAAAAGATATGAAAAAACAATAAATATTTTTTTTTTGAATAATAAAATTAAGTGTTAAATATAAAGAGTGTTGAAATACTTAAAAAAATTTATTCTTTAAATTTACGGATGATCTCTAAATTGTATAATATACTCTTTAAAAATACAGAATCTCTTGAGAATGCTCTAAATCGATTAAAAGTTTAATAATAAACCTTTACCAGTTCGTGTTAAGTATACGTGCATTTCCTTCGGAACAAATCTATAGTGCTTGCAATTACTCATATAATGTTCTTTGCTCATTTTCCAAAATCTTGATGTTTCAAATGTTAGGTCGATTTTTACATTATTGGTGATTAAAAGTTGGCTTTAGTCCTTATTCTCCCTTTGACATCAATGGTCTAATAATTCCTTGAAAGATTTTTTATGTCAAAGGTTATCATGCCAAAGTAACTTAATCCATCAAAGAGTTACTTTTATAGCACTAAAAACATTAGGCCAATCACCTAATTAACAGTTTAAAGAGACTACTTATACCTTTAATTCTCAAACATAGAGCACATGACGTCAACGTTCTCTTTTAGTATTTTACTCAACCAACCTTATCAACCAAACTCTTTGCAATATTTGATTTCCTTTTCATATTTCCAACTTGGTATTATACTTCCTCAATATGTTTTATGCCACTAGACTTCCGACTGCTACGACCTTAAACATAAGATTCAAGACGTCATTGATCAGAAGCTTTGGAGCCCATCCAAGGATATAATCAGCACCCCACAGAGAGCATTCGTAATCCTTTGGAGAAGATAATACTTTCCTCCTAAAGAACAACTTAGAGAACGCAAGTCTTTACTTTCCAGATAAACTATTACAAAAGTCTTTAATGTGCATAAACTTAAGATCAAAAACATTATTATTTCAACTTTACCTTCTATTCTTGTGTTTTTACTAGTTAATATACACCGAATAGAAACTATATCAAATGTCATGCATTAAGGAAACAAACCAAATGAATGACTTAATTTATATTATTAAGAATTCATATCCTATAATACATGTAGAATTAGAACCATTTAAGTTTATAATTCATATCAGGGGCTCCAACATCAATGAAGTTGATAGCTTTCGGGTTGCCGAGGAAAGAGAGAGGCCGAATTACTTATGTGCAAGAGTGGTACATCTTTCATAATCGACTATTTGAATCGTTTCAAAGCTCCTTTTGAGATGTTCCAATTTTCAACAATTGTAGTGAGCTCCTTTCTTTTTTCTCGGGGTCGTCCTCTTTTGATCATACCTATTTTTGGAGTTTTGCATCATTTTGACCAATATGTTCATCAGAATTATTCATTCTGAAATTGTCCTCAATCCGGAGATGACGGCCAATTCTTCAATGAAGATATCCTCCTTTCGATGTTTAAGACTTCTCTTGTAGTCTTTCCAAGTGGAAGGAAGTTTATCAATTATTAATCTATAATATATTAAATATCGCATCAAGTGAGAATTATTTTCTAGATGATTTTAATCCAACTACAATTTAATTATTTCAATAGTACCTTATTTTTCCTTTTTCAATATATATTTAATTGA
Source organism: Fraxinus platypoda (assembly GCA_903798405.1). NCBI lineage: Eukaryota > Viridiplantae > Streptophyta > Magnoliopsida > Lamiales > Oleaceae > Fraxinus > Fraxinus platypoda. The sequence goes on from CAIGRT010133942.1 coordinate 10,257, forward strand.
ATATTAATTATTAAACATGCACGCAAATAAATAATTGAATTGTATGAGAACAATCAAATTGATTCATGAACATGAAATTTAATTAATTTGAATCAATGAATACATAAAAAGATATGAGAACAATCAAATTGATTCATCAAAGGGAGTGTAAGTGAACCAACATGATGGAGTAGCAAATATGCCCTTCACAAATGTAGGGCCATGGCAAGATTTTTGTTTTTACTTCTACTTTTTGTAGAAAAGCTTATTCAAAAGGTCACTTTAATTATGTTCAAAAACTAATTTTTAAGAGTTCTCTTCTAGAAGTGTTTTTAGAGGAAGTTATATTGGATCAACTTCTTCTTAAAGTTCTTCTAACTAAAAGTAACACTTCTATAAAATTAATCAAATAGTTTCAAAAGCAACTTTTGAGTATCAAAAACTCCTTTAAATTTCTCAAGAGCCATGCCAAACGGGCCGTAGTCATCTTTTTCCACTTTTGATGTTTATGTGACTGCACTAAGTTCCATCCTCCATCTCTTCAGATTTTGGCGTGGTTAGTTTATGTTGTAAACAAGAAATTCAACTTGTTTTGTCATCTTCAAAAGATTGCTCCATCAAATCACTCCAACTTAACAAAATCTACTGCAAAATTTCGAAGAGAAAACAAAGTTAATACCATTGCAAAACTTCAAATATCATCTTAAGATTGTTCAAACACAGACTTGGTCTCACATTTTCTAGTCATACATAGTTATTGTCATGTACATTGACAACCTGATCAAGCTGTCTAAAATATGGGTCGTGGCAACTTGGTTCGACAACTTATGCTCAATCTCAGACATGACGTTACTTTGCCTTTGTTTGACTTTACTAAAAATTCGATTTTTAGTATATTTTGATAAAAGTTAAAGTTAATGAAATGTTTAATTGAAAAGTTGATAAAAGTTGTGCGCCCCATGAAATATTTGGTTAAAATTAGTTGTTGACTTTAACTTGAATTTTTATCAATTTTTTAACTAGATCAAACAAAAACTTTGTTACGCCTCTTCCAGTGAGGCTTTAAGTACTACCACGTGGCAGTTACGCGGCAAACGAACCTTGGCCCCCGCACTACATGTCATTTCGTCCAAGTAGAATTTTGGCCAAACTCCTGTGAAGAGGTTAAACCCCTATATGGAGGTTGAACCCATTTGCTAGAGTTGATCTCGTTCTCGTATGGAAAACCGAACTCTCATGGACGAGGCACTACAGCTTGGAGATCCGCAAAAAATCTTCTATGCAATCTTCAATGAATAATTGATATGACAATTCACTGATACCGTCGTCCCACCCAGTCAAATAAGTCAAGTTTAAGAGGGTGTTTGGTAGATATTAAAATCGGATTAAAATTGAAAAACTAGCCGTTATTGTTAACTTTTATTAGACGAGTGAGACTCAATAACGACTATATTTTCAATTTTAATTGGATTTTGAGCTATACCGAACACGCCCTAGGTATCATGTCAGATTTGGGCAACAAAATGATATTCTCATTAAATGCTCATGATTGATACATATGACATGAAGCATCGTCGTCTAGATGAGGTCACTTTTTTTTTCATCCAATGGTTATTGTCCATTATTTTCTACTTTAAAAGCACACACAATGTATCATTTCAAAGATAATGTAAGTTTAGATTTTCAAACTACAACTTTGCAATCTCTCTTAACTCTCTAGAATACCCCAAAGTCGATCATTTTTACATAGGAGGCTCGCGTTTAAAGTACCTCACACACTTCAAACACATATATTATCAATTGACTTGACCTTCGAGATGCGCGCGGCCAACTGCACCATCGATTGGAAAGGCCACATGTGGCTAACGGTTTGTCTCAGTGTTCAAAAATCGACTAAGTGAACTTGAGGCCTTAGAATCTGTTGATCACATTGGAGGTGCAAAAATTGAGGTCATCAAACTTAATATGAGAAATAAACACAAACAGAATTTAAACTTTTTTGTTGGCTAAAGCAAAATCACATGTTTGTGGTAAACTAATAGTGACAATTAAATGATGATTGAGGAGGTGGGATTAGCTGTATGAACAAATGGTAGGTCCCAATATGAAAAACTCCTTAACAAGATTTCTAATACAAAATGTGTCTTTCATTCTTTCCAACTTAAGTCCCAATATGAAAACCTCCTTAACAAGCCTTCTAGTACAAAATGTGTCTTTCATCCTTTCCACCTTTCTACTTCCTAATAATCACTAATCATCACTGTGCAAAAGTTGCACTTTTTTAGTTATATTTCAAGTTCACACCTCACATTTCTCCGCCAAACGAATAATTGTCCAAACTTTTTACGTACTCTTTTTTATTTTCAAACATGTTTTGATAATCGGACAAATGCACTTCAATTTGATTTCTATCGGGTTACTCCATCCAATTATATCATTTGGATTGAGGAAAATCAATATCGTAATTGTCAATAAATGAAAATTGTCATTCATTTCACTAAATTTGCAATTATTCTAGGTCAGCAACTAACAAACACGTATGATGATATTCACCGTCACTTCATCAATTTCTCGTGAGTTGAATTTGAGAAAGATAATTTAATTTGAAATTTAATTAAAATCAAGTCAAAGTGGCATTGTCCAATTGAAATCAATTAAAGTAAAATTACCCCATTTAAGAAAATTGAAGTACAGTTACTTGACTGAAACTAGATGAAAATATAGTCCGCAAATATTTTTCATGCCAAACATCTTGTCAATTTGTGAAGGATTTTGACACTCACAATTCAGCTTTTATAGAGAGAAAAAAGGGCAAAACAACGCGGGTTTAGGGATTTTGACATAAATATTTTTTTTAATATCTACGCTATTACGTAGTCAATTACATCATGGCACGTGCTTCTCACTAGTCTTTAAAAATACATCACATTAAAATTCGTTATAAAAAGATACTAGAAATTTCATGCGTAAAAGAACTCTTTTTTTTTTTTTCCTAACGTTAGGTTCGTTAAATTTAAAATAGTAAAACTACTACTACGTACTGAACTCATCAACTCGATGTGAAGAGATCAACCATGTATGTTAAATATTGTAGTGTTAATTTGCTCTATACCGTGTTATAGAGAATCAAGCACAAGTGGCCTAAAATCATCCAATATTAGACTAGAGCTAGAGCTAGATCAACATTTATTATAAAAGCAAGAACAAAGTCAAGGTGCTAATTTCGTCACATCAGCTAAAAGCTCAAATCAACACTAGCATATTTCGCACACCTATAACTTAGCTAATTACGTTTGCTTCGTGTAAAAGAACTTCGTGAAAAAACTACCTTAGTTGTGATTTGAAATCTAGTTTTTAAAAGAGTTTTTTTTTTTTTTCTTTTCTTTTCTTTTGAAAGAATTTTTAGAGAAAATCATGTTGGATCAACTTCCTCTAAAAAATTTTCTAATTAGAAAAAATATTTTTATAAAATTAACAAAATGAGTCTCAAAGCTCCTTTTAACTTCTCAAAAATCCGTACAAGTGAACCCTATGTAGTCGATGAATTAAATTTTTTTTTTTTGACGTAGGAACCCGCAGCCGCTACTCGCCACGAAGCCCTGACCACCGTGAATGCGCACTAGGTAAACCCCGCTCCATGTGCAGTAGCCCGTAAACCACACAGAAGAGGTAAATAGCACTAGACAAGTCCGGTGCAACGAGCTCGACCGAAAAAGTGTTGACAGAGGATTCAAACTCGTGACCTTTG
>CAIGRT010133953.1:0-10498 GCA_903798405.1 Fraxinus platypoda
CTTTTTATATATAGAGAGATAATTACCCCGGTAGTATCTAATTCTAGACGGGGTTTGTAAAAAAATGATTGCAATTTTCAAGTAAAAATCTATCGAAGATAGAGGTGTCAAACCGAACATGCCAACCTAAACCCGCTAGGTAAAACCCTCTGACCGGGCAACAGGTTGATCTCCCTTCACGAGCCTGGATGTCCTGTCATTTGATTTGAAATGGGATTTGAATAAATAAAATGTATTTATTCTTGAAAAGAAAAAGAAGGCAGAAAATTTTCGTTGTTTTGCATTTAGAATTCGTAAGTTGTTTTTTTTTTTTAGAAAAAATAAAAAAAATTAAATGGAGTTCTTGGCAATAGTTGTGTTCTGTGATTTGAAAGAATTATTTGCTAGGTGTTGTATTCATTCTATTATATGTTGTATCCTTCATTGCTTTATACATTGTCATGAAACAATTCTTACCATTTCTTCAAAAGTTCAACCTTTATGAAAGGCCGTGTCCCTTGGATGAATGGTTACATCCAAAAGCTATATATATATGACATTCTATAAAATATTAATATTTTTACACAATAAAAATTTTATTCTTCTCCATCAAATTTTGTAAATCTCTCTCTTTTTGTGTAAAATTCTGTATCAATGTTTGTGTTTATGTTTGTTGATAAATATAAGAGTTCTACTTTTTGGTTCTCGTGTTACTTTATAGAAAAGAAATATGTTTAATCTTGTAAATCAATTGCTCAAGTACTATAGAGAGCAATATTGTCTTAAAGACGGTGAATTTTTTAGGTTCGGATAACTATAAGTTCAATTATATTACCACTTTCAAATGTTATGGACGATTTATCTATCGGAGTTGGAATTGTGATAAAACGAATTCATGTCACGTCCTCAACACAATTTCGTTCTCTCTATTGCTCAAGCTCTCGAGTTATTGTCTCCAAAATGGAACAAATTTTGGTCCCTATGTAAGCACTACCTCAAGAGGAATTGTGTATAAAATGGAGGAAGTAAAAAAGAGATTTAATTGTGTATAAAATGCCTCTTGAAACGTCTTATAAATAGCTTTTATATGTAGCCATTCATCCAACGTCCAAGTCTTTCTTAAAAGTTGTGACATTTAAAAGAAGAGTTGGTAATTGTTGTGACCAGTTAATGATGAACTCAGGTCACATCTATCTTTAGGCGTCCAAATGCTACTAAGGTTGAAGACCTGAGACAAATTGATCTGGAACCCAATTGCTCTTTCAATTATGGTATTTTACTGGTGAAATCTTCCCAATTGCAAATAATTTTTATGAACTTCAAAATCTTTTGTGTGTTTTAATAATATTGTTCCAAGGAAAAGCCTAGATCACCCACTTAATTCTGTTCGAGTTACTTCTCTTTCATGGCCACGTATCTATCTGACCAAGCAGTGGCATTGCATATGCATGGCTTGGCCCTCTGATCCCTCGAGTATTTGGATTGGACTTCTCTTTTGCATTGAAACTTATTTAGACAGTTTATAATGTGTAGGTTAGCGATGCAGTTGTGAGAGAACCAGTGTGCGAGTGCCCAAAATATTATGGTCCTCACATTTATCCTTGAAAACTGGAGTTAAGGTCGGTGGTGCTTAGTACCTAGTTTTTCAATTAATTTTGCTGCAACCAGTTTGGGTTTTTTCTCTCTCTCTTTGTACAAGGTTTAATTGATTCAATATAACATGACTTTATTGCTTGTATTTCAGAGGCTTTCCCCGTTTGCACCCTTGTGATATTCACTGTAAAAGAAGTGTGAACATAGGAACCAGGTGTTGATGATGTCAATTTGCTATTCTATAACTGCACACAGGTAGAGGTCAATAAAAATTCGGCTACTCGTTTCTTGCAGCTGAGGCCAAAGATGAAGATCAAATAAGCACGCAAGGGTTAGTTCCTCACTTGACAATTGCAAGTGCAGAAGGCCTTCCATTCGTATTTTTGGAAAGTCCGAGTGTGCAAGCAACCGCGGTAAGATCTAGCAACGTTTCAACTTCCGATAACGTGTAGCTCAAACCACGGGATATGGTCAGTTTGGGAGGGTTATTTGAGACATCAAGAGATGTGTCCAGTTGCAGCCTATCAGTATAAAAAGGATTTTACCGATTTTGGGGTTGTTTAGTTTCGTGCAAAAACATGAGAATTCGAATATATCTGGATACTTACGATTCAATGCCTTCAACCGTGGCTTCCATTACTCAAATGCTTTGATGGTCTATTTAGAATCATGGGTTTTTCTTTTTCTGTTTTCTAAAAGAATTTCTGATTTGAATAGCATGGTTTTCGTGTTTATATTTGAAGTAAATTTTGGTGAAAACTAGTATTATTTATAATATGAAAATTATGTCGTGTTGCAGGTCGACCCGCCCCCTTATCCTGGCCATGCTCTACGTAGGGGCTTGTGGCTCACCGTACCCATGACAGGCAACCCGAGACGAGCACCACAGCCCGGTTTACGTCTGTACCCAAGCTAATGTCCAATGCGTTATCAATAGGAAAAGCAAAGAAAGTGTGCAAAATGACCTTAATCATGGAAAACAGATTTAATAAAATATGTTGACTCATGTGGGATCAGAAAGTTGCATTTTTAGGTACATCATTTTCAATTAACTTTTATCCTTTAAAGTTTGCTGCTTTTTCTCTGCTTTTAATGAAAGTGGAAAAAAAAAAAAAAAAAAAGTGGAATTACACCATAAAGCAGAAAAGGAGAGTTTATTTGCTTATTTAATCTCTAAGGCTGCCCCTTCATGTTCAATCTTGTAAAAAAAGAATCAGGAGATAGCCATGGATGAGAAAGTATAATTCTTGGATTAATTATCCATACATTTCTTAAGGCCCTGAATTTGATATGTTATTGAAGAAATTATCAGCAAAAGAAGATGATCCTAATAGAGTTAATATGTGTAATTCAGTGTTGAGATGTTCAATAAGATGGATTAAACAATACTCGACTGTATTAAAGAAAATAAAGTTAAAATTTTGTCCAATGTGTTGTCCAGTATGACTTGGTACTAGGTGCCAAAAATAGAGTGATGCAATAATAAAATAGTTTAGAAAGAAGAGGGTAGACAAAAATTAATATGCCGTGTAGTAGATGTAATAATGAATCAATTCGTTGATGAAAAAGAATTCACATAGCTAATTTGTTGCAAAGTATTTCTTTCTTTCCTCTTGCCTGTTACGCCCATCCCTCCCTCCCTCCACTAAATTGTACATTGAGGAATGTTAAGTATGCAGTATAGAACTCGATAAATAATAGATACAATTTTATCTTCCTTTATGCTATAATATAGTTTCGTGCTATCGAGTCCACCTTACGAACAAACTTGTGGAATCTTGATAGGAGAATTTCCTGTTCTTAACATGTCTCATATTTATCACAACAGATGGAAGATTAATTTATTCAGAAAAGTACACAAATTCTTCCATTTCTTATTTAATTCAAGACCAGAAATCCCACCATTGATAACTACTAGAATTATGGTCAAGAAAATTCTCATGTGATGCCAAAGAACTGTCTGAAGATTCAACCATGTGCACAAGCTCAGTTTCTTCTTCCAATCCAAAATAATCTGCTTTTAAGTTGCTGTCGTTTTCTGATCTATCCAAACACAGCCTTGGATTTAGTACTTCAAATTCATCACTCTTCATGTTCTCTCGATTAACTGATGATTCTCCTTCAATTCTGTTCCCAGAATTTTCTTGTGTAGGACACAGAATTTCCATTTCTGATTTGCCCACCATGTCATTCAATTTCTGCAACTGTTCAAGAAAATCACAAATGTTACCAAAAGATCTGAATTTAGGTATCCCTAGTTTTTGCTGCTTAATTGAACGAGAAATGGATGACAAATATCAATAAAATTGAGGGTTCCCTGAGGGCCAATCTCCATCCGGCCCGAGGAAACTTTTGCACTCCTCCGTTACCTTTTGGTCGTGATACACTAGCATGACTTAAAACGCAGGTTCTTTATTGAATTCAAATACTGAAACATAATGGTCAAAATCGGATTAAATTGTCAAGGTAAAAGAAATTTCCATACTAGGTTTAATGCCTTCTTTTTAGACAACCTTAGAACACTAGACAATACTAAAGAAGAGAAGACTTCCATTCGTGTGTCTTAATTGACATTTCCACACAATAGCGTGATTTAAATCATAGTATTAAAATTGAAATACCTGGTTAGCTAAGGCCTGTTTCTCCTTTTTTAAGGTTTCAAATTGTGAAGCTAGACTGTTATAGTTGGCAAGAAGTATGTTGTAATCTTTTTCGATTTTCTTCGACTTCCATCGAGCTCTCTTGTTCTGAAACCAAATTGCAACCTGTCGAGGCTGCAGTCCAAGCTCTTTTGCAAGCTGCATCTTCTTCCTTGGCTCGAGCTTTGTCTCGGACTCAAACATCGTTTCCATTGATCGAATTTGTTCGTCGCTAAACCTTCGTGCATTCTTGATCTTCTTTTTCTTCTTTGACTCCGTATTCATGTTCGTAAAGTAGTCGGCTGAAGACCAGTATTCTTCTCCTCCATCAAACATCTTTTTTTCAGATTTCTCTCAAAATTCATGCAAGTTTTAGTACTGAAGTGTAGTTTTTTGGAACTGTGTGATCTTGTGTTTTTATGTACTTCTTGGAGGTTGGTGTAGCAGAATCTTAAGGTTCCTCTGGTTGGGATTCTGATGAGTCCCTCTGATTTATATAGAAAACCAGTTGAGCATGTTTCGCTAGGTTTTAAAATTTTACTTATTTAAGTTATGAAATAAGTAATTTTTTATTTATACAAGTTGAACATAAGTATTCACTTGGATAGTATGGTAAAAATTACTTTAAAATAAATATTGTTTTCTCTTAGAAATAAGAAATAATCCAAATATAATTAGAAATGTAATGTTTTCAAAATACTTATTATCCTTTTTAGACAGTCATCTTATTTTTGAAAAATAGTTTACAAGGGTTATGGATGCTCGAGAGCAACACGATTTGATAGTTTTATGTAAACTGGTCCTCGACATCGTTGGTGTTGGACCAATCCACTCTATAATCAAACTAAAAGTTCAAATTCAAGTCACCGCTACTTATTTATGGAAAATCTAGTAGATAATAACACACTTATATAGAAAGAATGTATGTAATTAGACCCTTAGCTCATTAATGCCAATAACTGAAAATACTCTTCTAAGGAAACACATTGAAGGGGAAGTAGCCTAGAACAACTTAATCGCTTACCACTTTTATTGATATATCCCCGGGCTTTCTACCAGTCTCTACCTATTTTTCAATATTTTATAAATCTAGCTTGCATTTGACCTTGGTAGATTGAAAATAAACTCCATCTTCCATAGAATGAAACTGGGTGGGTCACATTCATTCAACAATCAAGAATTCATTCACCATTTAACTCGGGGAGGATTCCTATCCTTTTTGGTTAAGCAGGACTACATGTTCGTAAATTAGCACATAAGACAAGATTGTCCGTCACTGGAAATACCACTTCCCGTCTAAAGGCTACGGGATAGGAGGGAGACATTGGGCGAGATCTTTAGGCAGTGAATTTCCCATACAAATAGAGACACCTATAGAAAAGATACTCCAAAGGCTTCAGGATGAGGGCTCCTTAGCTACGCATACAATTTATCTAATGTAAAATACATATTTTATTGGTTTATTTGCTAAGACTACCAACGTAAAATTTTGTTTGGTGACAGAATAAATGTTATTATTTGTCATTTTCATTATCTTATTTCGCTTTAAAATCCTACAACATGGCTATGTGAATCACGTTGTGCCATTAATTTGTCAAGTCCATTCTCACTTGTTTACCCATTCATGGCCCATATGGAGCAAGTTTGATTAAAATTTAAAAAGTAAAAATGCTTTTAAGTAAGTGTAATTTAAAAATTTTATTAAAATTAAATTTAAAATCAACAATTAATTATAATTATATATTTCAAGGGAACGACATTATCGACTTTTGAATCATACATTACATCAACTTTTATCAAAATCTACAAATAAAACCAAATAAAGTTAAAACATGCTTGGATAATTTCTTTTCTTAATTTTAAGTGATAAAGTTACTTATTTTCAAAGTTTTAACCTTATTTATTTACTTATAATTTTAAACTTGCGGAATATGCAAAAAAATATTATCAGGTAAAATTAAATTAAATTGTGGACTAGTTAGTTTGCATCATTAAGAGGTGATAAGGTTGAGCCACCGTCCCAGTCCTGATATTAATATTCTTAATTATATTTCTTAATCATAATTAGAACACAAACATTAAAATCTAAAATACTACATAATTAAGGAAACAAGTCATCTGTTAGATGTCACATCCACCCAATAATATCCTGCCACTTGTCTGTAGATTTTTAAATCTAGAATCACCAATAACGTGGCAATAAATTGGTGGTCCAGCTCTGACCTACTGCAGAAGACACGTGCTAACTTTACATCTTCCAGCGGTGCGTGGGGCCACAGTTTTGTCTTGTCGAGGTTGTTACGTGTCGTGACTTTTGGTTAACAAAAGAATCTGGTAAAACATCTTCTTCAAAATTTTGTCATTTTTATATTATTAATTGATCGTGTCAAATATCGTACTTCAAGCTGCACGAGTTCCATCACGGGAGTCGGATTGAGGATGATAACGAGTAGAGCTTCTTTGTACCTAAAGGCATATGAAAGGTTCAAACATACAAAAATGCTAAAGTATACGTCACCTTTGACATTTGATGTGTTGTTAGGACTTGTTTGAACTCTATTTTGATGTAAAATACATTTTGGAATAGTTGATTAATGGAGAATGTGTGTTAAAAATATAGAAAAATGTTGAGTTTGAGAGTAATATTATTTTATTGAAAAATGTGCGGTTGAAAATAAAAGAGATAAAAATATATTTAAAAAAAGGGAGATCGAACAAGGGTTAAAAAAATAATTTGAGGGAAAATTGTTTAATTTTTTAAACTATCAAATGGTGTGTTTTCACGTAACAAAGTGTAAAGAATGATATAAATGATAATATACATGTAGCATGATTGTAAAAGATAGTGTTTCTAAATAATGAATAGGTGGCGTGGTGTAATTTGAGGAGGATTAAGTCTCTGTTTAACATCATTTATTTCAAAATTCTTTTTTCTATATATTTATTTTCAGTCACACATTCACATAATAAGCCTCTGTTTGAGAGTCATACTTTTTCCATTTCTAGAATTTTTTGTACCGTTATTTTCCACACACCCGGGTCCCACTACACACAAAGGCAGTCAAACATGGTAGGCTGCCCAGCTTGCAACGGTAATATTTCTTCTACTTTTGGGAAGAAAATGGCTCCCAAACAGAGGCTAAAATATTTTGTATGTAAATCTAAAAATTTTTCCTACTTCTTAACCATACATTCTCCAAAAATTCACTATTCAAAATTTTATTTTTGCCAATTAATGGCCATCAAAACAGTGGCTAGGAAACATGTAGATCATCTATGATTTGATGGACTAAGAGTTTTGGTACAATTATTTGTTTGGTTGTATAGGAGTAGTCTTTTTTGGTTGAGGATTAGTAAGACTTCGATAGAAAGGTCTGGGTGAGATTGAGATGTTACAAAGGTCGAATTTTTATCAAATGTTCAGGCTCAAGGTCATTTCTCGAGCTAACTGGTAGGCCAATGACAAGGCTCATCGAGGTAGAGAAATCGGCCTATAAAAAACTTGCAAGGTAGAGAAATCGGCCTATAAAAAACTTGCAGGAGACTGGGGGTGACCTTGGGGTTATAACCCCCAAACTATGTGGCGCTAATATGAAAATGAATGACAATTACAATTAAATTGGTCATTTAATTTCATATTTTATTTAGTCTATCACCTAACACTACATTAATTGGGGTTATAACCCCAACAGGATTGAATAACGTTATTTCTCTAAGAAGTATCATTGTTGACCTATAATTATTTAGTGTGGATTGTAAGGTCAAAGGCCAAACATGATCGACATTGAAGAATAACTATCGTATTACTGTTGGGTTTGTGACCCAAATTCATTGGGGGGATTTTTTTTTAAATATTGTTTCATTTATTTCACGCGTTTTTTTATATTATTTCCATCTTTAAGAATATTGTTAAGGTTTTGATATGTCCTCCATATATAGTGGCTCTTCTTTACAAGTTGATTCATTATAGAAATTAGAATAATTGTGAGAAACACAATTGTTGTAATTCTTTTTCCATTATAGTTGAATAAAACCTCGAATTCTTCTGTCAAATTAAATTATTGGTTATTGTATTCTTATTATTGTAATCAATACTTTATATCGTGTTATATAACCTCATTCCACCCCCCTACAAGTGGTATCAGAGTTTTAGTTTTTTGATTTGTTCGTGGTTCTTGTTCTTGATGGCAACCATGAAATATAATATTCTACTTTTAGATCACAGCATTAGATTCTCGTTGTGGCAGGTGAAGATGCGAGCCGTACTCGCGCAGAAGGATTTGGATGATGCATTGTTGGGATTTGATATGATACCTTCAACTTGGTCGATGAAGGAGAAACAATGTACAGATCGTAAAACACTTTCACAAATTTATCTTCATCTTTCGAATAACATTCTTCTGGACGTTTTGAAGGAAAAAACGACAGCTGCGTTGTAGTTAAAGTTGGAGTAATTGTGCATGACTAAGAGCCTAACTAGCAAATTGCACTTGAAGCAGCGTTTATATTCTCATCGAATGACAGAATGCGGATCGTTAAAAGATCACCGACTGTTTTTAAGGAGATTGTCGCTGATTTGAAAACTTTAGAGGTAATGTATAATGTAAAAGATTTGCTCTTAATTCTTTTGTATTTGTTGCCCGCTTCGTTTACTTTGTTTAGAGACACGATTTTATATAGTCATGATACTCTCATCATAGAAGATGTGTATGATACTTTGTTTTCAATGAAGAAGATAAAGCATTGGTGGATATGAGGCTACAGATGGAGAAGGTCTTGTTGTTTATGGTGATCACGGAAGGGGCAAGTCGAAATCTAATTTCAATAATCAAGTTTGTTTTTATTGTAAGAAGAAATGACATATCAAGATGGGTTACAATAAGTTGCAAAATAAAGGAAATTTGGTTGCAAATCAGAAGGGAAAGCAATAAGAAACTACAAGTGAAGTCGATGTTGCAAAGAACTACTTGAATGATAGAGATTAGATTTTGGATACAACTTATGCTTTTTATATGTGTCCCAATCGAGATTTGATTTCAACATATGAAACGGTGTCGACATGTGTCGTGGTCATGGGAAACATTGCACATTGTTGGGTAGCTGAAATTGGTAGAGTCAGACTTAACCTAGTGAATGGGACATTGAGAACACTTGATCATGTTCGACATATTTCAGATTTGAAAAAAAATCTCATCTCATTGAATACTCTTGATTCAAAAAGGCACAAGTTCTTTGATGAAAGTGAAACTTTGAAGGTTTGCAAAGGTGTCCATGTTGTATTGGAGGGGTTGAAAAAATCCCAATTATACATCTTACAGGGTGTGGAGAATTCGTGAAGAACAATAAGAAAATATTTAGTACCATGGTAGATATTCAATTTAGTACAGCGCCATTGGGATTTGATTTGGGGTCCATGTTGAAGAATACAGCTCAGTCGAGTTCGGAGGATATGGGTAATGTTGCTTTGCCATCACCTCGGTGCCATCTATTCAATTGTTGGGAAAACCCCAGTGAAGATAGGTATGAAAATGTTGATTTTATTGTGCATGTTTTAAGTGTATTTGAATTCGTTGAGTTTAACAAGGAGCTTTCTATAAATGCATTTGGTGTTGATTCTATTTTAAGGTGTTTTCGGCCATGTTTGGTAAATTTTAAATAATTTGTTGGTTGAGCCCGAGATAATACTACGGAGCAGTGTTTGGATTCATTTATCCTAGTTGGATATCGTGACCTTAACACAAATTCCACTGCAACGAACGAAACTCCAAAATTTCTCCATTTGGAGAAAAAATCTGACTACTAGGAATGAACTGAACTCTTCAACAAGAATCAAACTAACTTTTCCAATGAACCAAAAATTATCAATTCTCCTCTTCTTCCATGAAATCCAAATAGGATAAATAAATCAAAATACTGTTTCGGAGAATTACTTCTAGGGTTGGGCAAAATGTCCGAACAGAACAGAACCGAACCGAACAGAACCAAGCGGTTTTTTTAAAATGAAATACCCGAATCGAGAACCCAATGGTTTGGTTCGGTTCTCGGTTCTAATACCCGAACGGGTATTCGAATCGAGAACCCAATGGTTTTGTTCGGTTCTTGGTTCTAGACCAAGAATCGAAGAACCGAATAAGAACCGATTTTTTTTTATATTGGATAAATCAATTTCTTTTATTTTTTCTAAACAAATTAATAATTTTTTTTTTTTTTTTTCTTATTAGTTGAACAATTTATAGTTTATTTATGTTTGTTATTTGTGTTTTTTTCAATTTTTTCTTGTATAGTTT
>CAIGRT010133969.1:0-16176 GCA_903798405.1 Fraxinus platypoda
GATGATTCATCACTCTTATATACTAAGAGATTATGATCTATATTTCATTCAATTAAGTTGATAATGAAATCTTTAGCCAAAGTGTGCTCATAAGTTGAAAATAGTTTTTGATTTATATTGACTTAAGAGTAGGATGAGAGATATGATTGATAATTGAAATTGATACACTTCCATATTTCATAATTAATCGGATCATATTGACGAATAGATTATAATCTCATGGTAAACAAATAAGTTTGATTTTTTCATACCACATGGCAATTTGTGTCACATTTATTGCTTTTAAATATTGCTACATGTCAATCTGAGACGACGAATGTTAATTAATTAATTTAGGAAAATCAATGATAAATTAAAAGCGTATTTTAATTTATTTTATTTTGATTAGATCAAAATAATAATTAACGCCGTTAGGTATTATGATTGAGAACCTAATGGGCCTACACAATAAAGAAGAATAGAAGAATGATATTATTAATTAATTGACAAGTGTTGGACATCTATATAATTAATTAATTGGGTTGCTTATTAATGGGCCTAAGTTAATTATTTAGATTTGTTATGACTCGTCACTGGTACTGCCACGTGGCCGACCTACTGTAGCTATGGACCCACCCCAACCAAAGTATCAGCCATAGAAGACGAGACCCTGGGCAAATTTCGAGGCCCGTTACTCATTCCGAGGTTGGCATGCTGAAGTAGATCAAGTTCGAGACTCTATCCCTGGTAGTGATGGCCCATGTGCAAATGTCTTGAATTTATTGTGGAATGATTGATGTGACCTTTGTAATAGTATAATTGTGTCTTGTCTTGTCTTGTCATATGATGTAAGAGCATTAAATGTGTTGTAAGGTAAGAATGTCAAAGTGATGGCTAAGATTAGATGTTTCAGTCGAGTAGAAAAGATCATGTGTAATTTCATCCAAGGGTCCCCGTCCCGTTTGTAACAATATAAATACTTCCTCCATGTAACCATTGAGGGGTGATGCAACTCCTAATACTAAAGAGCAACTTATTTTCTTCTTATGCAAGTTGAGTTTCAGTCTTTTATTGTGATTTCGATACGATTGGTTATTATTGTACAATCGTATCCTGTTTATTTTGTTGAAACCCTAACAGAAACGTCTTGTGCCATTGAGTTTTCTCCCATGTCCAACTTAGGAGCGATCTCGGCCGTTGATTTGTTATTACGTGTCAGAATTAGCTTGTACCGCACGAGTGAGTTCGACATAAGTTGGTAGCATATTTTGAGGTCAACAGATTGGCGTCTTCTGTGGAAAACCACACTATAACCGCGAGCAACCCCGTGGAAAAAGCTTTTCGAGAATAGTTCGGGCATCCCCCTTGAAAAAAGATTTGTTCTTAAAAAAAGAACAAGAGGAAGCCCTAAAAAGTTTCATTTTGAGATTTTAGTTTGGAAAAAAGATGAGTTTAGATGGTGATGTTCATCCCAGGCGGACAAGGGAGGGCAATGACGAAGTCTCCCCAGCAACCGTCCAGTGGGTCGATGCCGACCTCACCACCATCATAGATGAGGTGGGATGAGGATGACAACCCAACTCACCAGGGAAATAGCCACCATGGCAACCAACATGTGAAACATTACCAACCAAAATTTGGCAATGCAAGAACTATTAAGACAAATGCAAAGCCAATGGGGCCATCTAATCCCTCTATACACACCCAAGGACATTATCAGCGTGAAGATAAGGTACAAAGTCAGAAAGCCCATTCTCCTAGGCACGCTAGAGAAATCAACCCCTCGAAAGAGAAGTGGAAGTTAACATTTCTTCCAATTATGCATCGACCGACCCATCGAGGCCCGTTCAACATGGAAGATAACTTCCCCCCAGAATATGAACCCAAAGCTAGGCCTCAGAGGTCTATTAGTGTATTCGACCGAATCAGCCCAGCGGATCCGAGGCCCATACAGCCTCAGCAACCCCCAACACCTAGGGACATGCCTTAGTCCCCACCTCCTGAGACTTGGCAAGCGGAGGAAAGGCAAGAATATGCCCCCCGTGTTGTCCCGCCAAGAAATAGGACTCAAATGAGGGAAGAAGAGATGAGGAACCAAGCAGGCCCCTTTACTCAACCACCCAGCGATCTTGTGATTTGGAGGATGATGACGAGAACCTACCCCTTTCGCGGAATTGAGAAATGCCCAGGTACCTAACCACTATGTGATGTCCAAAATACCGAAGTATGATGGGAGAGGTGACCTGGCTAAACATTTGAACAGCTATAAGTCGTACATGAGCCTGAGAGACGCCACCTCCACTGTAAAATGAAGAATTTTCTACTTAACTCTTAGTTGTGTGGCTGAAATTTGGTATAGCAGGCTACTACCCAAAAGCATTAGGAGTTGGCCAGAGTTCAAGAACACCTTTTTGAAAATATTTGTGGTGAGTAAGGAAGGAGAGGCTCCCATTCAGCACCTCAAGATATGAGACAATAGCCTGAAGAATCTTTGAAAAGCTTCATGTCTCGTTTTATCGATGAGATGACATATTGTGTTCAAGTTACTGACGGTGAGGCCTTGTCAGCATTGCGAGAATGCCTAAACATGAACACCCTATTTTGGAGAGAAGTTCAAAACCAGGACCCCACTACTTATGATACGTTACTAGAAATGATGAGGCCGAAGATTATCAACGAAGAACTGATTGATCATAGAAATAGGGCCAGTAGAGGCCTCCAACCTCAGTAAAGGCAACGAGGGAGAGAACTCACCTCCCATCTGATAGATTATCAATGGAACAAGACAGGCAACGAGATTTCTCCCAGCTCAGGGCAAGCACTTGCCACGGCCACCTTAAATGTGGTACCCACATTGGCCTACAAGAACGTCACACCTGAAACCAACACTCAACAAACTGGATAAGCACAACAGGCCCCTTGTAGAGGACGAGGCAGAGGGCGAGGTTCGAGATCTAGAGGTAGGCCAAACCCCCTCGAATACTGCACGTATAATCATTCCTACAGTCATGACACAACAAACTGTAGAGACATTGCCCAGCACCCTAGGCGAATAGTCCCCGAAATGATCAAATGAATGATTCATGACAAAGAAATAGGCCCTCACCTAAGCGTGACCATCCATCTAGACGTGAGGAGGCCACCCCCGCCGTCGGGATGTATCTCTCCGACGGAGGATGGACCATGAAGAGAAAAGAGCAAGAAATGGACAGCGGCACCGGGGAGCCCATCAGGCCCGCTTGGGTAACGCCCCCATCCATGAGATCGATACTATCTTTGGAGGACCATATGTCTATGGAAAGATGAAGAACTCCAAAAGAATTATGCTAGAGAAGCTAAAGGCCCCCCGCTAACCAGTGATATAGTAAACGGCAGTTCCTGAAGGAGTCAAACACCATCCATTATGTTCACTCAGGAAGTTGTAGAATGAGTCCACTTTCTCCATTGCGATGCCCTTGTAGTAAAGGCCGTCGTGGCCCGAAATGGGCTAAAGTGGATGCTAGTGGACAATAGGAGCTCCGTCAACATCCTTTTCGGAGCCACTTTTGACAAAATGATTTTGGATCATGAGTTAACCCCCATCACCACCTCCCCTGTATGGCTTCATATGGGATAACATAATTCCAAGGCATAAAATCACACTTGTGGTAGAAATGGGAGAGCTACCCCAATCAATTTGAGCTTTATGGAGTTTTTGATAGTTGATAGTAGGTTAGCTTACCATGGAGTATTAGGGAGACCTGCGTTGAAAGATTTGGGAGTCGTCACATCCATCCACCACTTGTGCATGAAATTCTTCACCAATCTTGGAGTGGCAACGATTAAAGGTGACCGAAGGGGAGTTCGAGAATGCTACTTAAATTCCATCAGGAAAGTAGAGCCTAGGGACATCAACATGGTAATAGCTGATCTCGTGGACGTCCCCGAGAAAATACCCATACTCGATGAGATCGACTCTCGCATTGTTGAATTTGAATCCCAGACAGCCCCAGTAGAGGAACTGGAGAATTTCCCAATGGACCCTTTGAATCCCGTTAAGTTGTTACATGTGGGAAGAGGCCTATCGCCGGAGATTAAATAAAGGCTTAAGGACTTCCTAAGTAGGAACCTGGACGTCTTTGCTTAGAGGCACGAGGATATGGTAGGCTTTGACCCCAAAGTCTGTTGGCACCACTTGAAAATTGACCCAAAGGACAGAAGATGTGGGCTCTTAACTTGGAGCGATATGAAGCCCTGAAGGAAGAAGTAGTTGATAAAAAATGACTTCATCAGGGAGGCCCTATACCCGAAGTGGATCTCCAACCCGATCTTGGTGAAGAAGCATAACGAAAAATGGAGGGTGATCAACTGGTAGACTTCACCATTGGACGTGAATTACTGAGCTTCATGGATGCCTATTCCGGTTATAATCAAATTCCTATGTACCAGACGGATGAGAAAACACTTCTTTTATCACGGACAAAGGCCTTTATTGCTACAAAATGATGCCCTTCGGGTTAAAGAATGCTGGAGCCACCTACCAAAGGCTTGTTAACAAAATGTTTACCGACCTCCTTGGTAAGACGATGGAGGTCTATGTGGATAACATGCTCGTCAAGAGCCTGAAAACGGATGATCATATAGCCCATTTGAACGATAGCTTTCAAATCTTGAGAAGATATCGGATGATGTTGAACCCCCTTAAATGTGCGTTCGGTGTTGCTTCAGTTAGGTTTTTGGGATATATGGTCACCAAAGAAGTATAGAGGCAGATCCCGAGAAAATACGAGCATTGGTCGAGATGAGGTCTCCCAAAAAATCGAAAGAGGTACAAAGCTTAACTGGGCGCGTGGCCACTCTAAATCACTTCATTTCGAAATCCACCGACAAATGTCTCTCATTTCTCAAGATTTTAAAGGGAGGGAAGAAGTTACAATAGACAGAGAAATGAGAAGAGGCCTTCCAGGAGCTAAAAAAACACCTGGAGTAACCTATTTTAGCTTACCTCAAAGACTATGTCTTTCCTGACAACAAAGATGAGGCTTACAAGTTAAGGAGAATGTCCGCTCATTTTGTGCTGATAGATGATATCCTATATAAACGAGGGTTTTTCTCCCCCTCATTCGATGCGTAGGAGGGGAAGAGGCCACCTATATTACTCCATGAGATTCATGAAGGTGTTTGTGGCAATCACTCGGGAGGACTCGCGTTGGTAGAAAAAATACTAAGGCCGATGTACTATTGGCCTACATTGAAAAAGGATGTCATTCAGTTTGTGCGAAGATGTGACAAATGTCAATGTTTTTTCCCTATCCAAAGACAACCATCCCAAGAATTGACTACAGTATCCAGCCCATGGTCCTTCTCCAAATGGGGCATGGACATCATAGGCCCCCTTCCCAAAGGCCGAGGAAACGCAAATTTTACCATTGTCGCAAAGACTACTTTACGAAATGGGTAGAAGTCGAACCTTTGGCTAAGATCACGGAAGCCAACACTTCCTAATTCTTGTGGAAGAATATCATATGCCAGTTTGAAATTCTCCATTCAATTATCTCAGACAATGGTAGGAAGTTCGATAAGAAGAAGGTCAGAGACATGTGTAAAGAGCTTGGAATCAAGAAACACTTATCCACTCATCATCATCCCCAATCCAAAGGACAAGTCGAAGCTGTGAATAAGACAATAAAGCATACTTTAAAGAAGAACCTTGACGTATCCAAAAGGGTCTGGGTGATGAACTATTGCAAGTGCTGTAGACAATCTGAACCACCGGCAGAACTCCAACCAGATAAACTCCTTTCTCTAGCATATGGCGCCGCGGTAGAGGTTGGATTGCCCTCTCCATGCAGATTGCATTTCAATAAGCTTAGAATGTGTGAGCTTGATTTCCTCGAAGAAAAAAGAGATGATACCCAACTGAAATTGGCTGCGTACCAAAGGAAGATGACTCGATACTACAACACTAAGGTCAAGAAGAGGTCCTTTCGGATAAAGGATTTGGTACTTCGGAGAGTGTTTCTATCCTCCGGGAGCCAGGGACGGGCACTTTGGCCCTGAATTGGGAGGGACCATACTGTATCAAAGAAGAGCTCCGACCCGACACATATCGAATCGAAGACATGGGTGGTAAGGTACATCCTCATCCATGGAATATTGAGCATTTAAGAATGTATTACCAATGAATGTACTGAATAGCTGGAAGATCTTTCCCAGCCTTTGTAAATGAATAAATCTTTTTTTGAAGAGCTAAAAGACCAAAAATGTCTGTTTTAACATGTGGACGCCTCGGATGAGAGGATTAGATCCCCAAAGGGATCACCTCATTTGAACTTCGAAACGTACATCACATGTCTTACCTTGACGAAGCTAAACGCCAAGGGAAAAGCCTTTACATGGATGAACCATCTAACAAGTAAAGCAACGTAGAGCCTCGGAGGAGAGGATTAGATCCCCAAAGGGATCACCTCATTTGAACTTCGAGACGTACATCACATGCCTTACCTCAACGAAGCTGAACGTCAAGGGAGAAGCTTTTACATGGATGAACCATCTACCATGTAAAGAAACGTAGAGCCTCGGAGGAGAGGATCAGATCTCCAAACGGATCACCTTATCAGAACTCTGATGCGTACATCACATGCCTCACCTTGACGAAGCTGAACGTCAAAGGAGAAGCCTTTACATGGATAAACCATCCACCATGTAAGGAAGCATGGAGCCTTAGAGGAGAGGAGAGAATCCCCAGAGGGATCACCTCATTTGAACTCTGAGGCGTACATCACATGCCTCACTTTGATGAAACTGAACGTCTAGGGAGAAGCCTTTATATGGATGAACCATCCACCATGTAAGGAAACATAGCGCCTCGGATGAGAGGATCAGATCCCTAAAGGAATCACCTCATTTGAACTCTGAGTCGTACATCACAAGCATTCGTCAGTAAGGTAGAATGTTATGTTATTCGATATGAGGTTAAGTTATTTTGCTATGATTTGCTTAAGTTATACGAGTTAAGCATTTGGAATGAATTAACGCTGAAACTGTTACTGAAAAATAAAGACAATTACTCTTTCTAAGTTATTTCATAAAAACGTCAAGTAAAAAGGGTTCGTCATGGCGTCAAATTGTCTTAGTGTTTTGCTGAAGCAATGAAACAATAAAGAAAGTAGTACAATATTGAATTGCAAAGAAAAGTTTATTCATTCAAAGAGGTAGTTACATAAGGAGGGTCGTAGCCATTACAAGGATAAGCCTAACACTATACTAAGTTGAAGGTGGCTGGGGTGCCAATGCTTCGTTGGTGGTTGCTTCAGCGGAGTTCTAATCCGAAGCTTGTTCCTCAAGAGTTTCCTCCTGGTCCACCTCTTCTTCGACTACATCCTCAATAGGGGTTTGAGGCACTTTCTCCACAAACTTCATCCTTAGTTCAGATGCATCAAGCTCGAGGTAAAGCTCCTCCTCCACCCTTCCCACCACCTCAGCATAGGTGAACCTTCACCAGTAGGTGGTGAACTGTTGGTACTCCTCAATGAGATGGAAGTTGGCGATATAATTCTTCACCGCTTTCTCCCTAGCCTGTTGAGCCTCAGCTTCAGCCCTTCTTGCCTCATCCACATAGTATTTTATTTGGCTCGCATCCCTACACCCAGCAAGCTCGAGGTTTACCTTCTCCAAAGCCTCGGCAATAAGCTTCTGATGGTTAAGGAAGCTACCTCACACTGATTTCATTATGGCTTTTATCTCAGCTAAGGCAGAAGTCAGCTTTGCCTCGTCTTCAGCTCGCTGGGCCCTCTACAACTCAACCTCAGAGTTTATTTTTTTCATTTCCTCCTCAGCAACAAGTTTGTCCACCGAGGCATTATTCATTTGTTGAATGTCAGCCAAAACTTCCTGACATTCTAGGCCACTCCAAAGGCCCTAGTACTTTGGCTTACCAGTGCCATAGTTAGGTCCGCCGCGTCACCGGTGGACACATACATCTGCCATCGCTCCGTCCAGAATTTGTTGAAATTCTCTATGGTGCTTTGGACCTCCAATGGCAGCATTTTAATCACTGTAAGAGCGATCTTGTCGTCTCGCTTAGCCAGGAACGTTCCAGACTTACATGGGGTCCTCTCTGTTTGGGCATTTTTGGCGATCACACTTCTTCTTTCTCAGCCTCCTTATTGGCCTTTTTGACCTTCTCAACCTTCACTGCCTTCATCTAAGATTCTATTAGCTTGGGCGGTGGGTAAACATCTTTGCTGGAGTGGGACACGGTAGTCCTAAACTTCATCGAGGCCCCATTCCTATGTACCAACTTTCATTTCTTTTGGTGTTCCTTCTCCACCTTCCTTTTATCCCTATCACTTCGCTTCGTCGGGGCCCTCCGGTGCCTTCCCTTCAACACACTTCTTGATGTACTGCTTACTGAGGCGCTCTAACCTTTCTCTCATATTTTTTGCACTTGAAGATTTTGGCTTCAGTGCCCTATTGCCAACGTATGTCGTAGCTTTCAAAATTGTGGCCATATCTAGAGTGGGGTACTCTTTCTTCGTAAATTTATCTACATGTACCAAAAAGACAAGGTTAGAAGCCTGTAACAAGCTAAATAAGATAAAAACAAGCTAAAGAGCTTTATACCCTTGGAGGCCATCAATCTGAAGTCAGTCAAGTATTTACTTCGGCCTGGAGGTGGTCGAAGCTCCTAAGCTTGAAGGATCATTTATAAATGTCTTCAATTACTTCCCACTCTGCCTCGTGGAGTTTGAAGTGTGAATTGGAATCTGCAATAAGACAGCAATTAGTACAGGCACAGACAATAAATCGAAAGTGTATAAGCAAGTCACTCACGTGCTTCATAGTACTAGGTCGGTACTGTGCAGGCTGGGACAGTGTCTCCCTCCACCATCTGCCCACCTATCCTTAACCCAAAACCAAGACTCCTTCTAGCCCTTGATGGAGGAATGAAGCCCCACAACAAAGGAAGAATGAGCTCCCCAGGGGATGAGGTAGAATTATCCTTTGGAGTCATCCTTTTTCAATACCCTGGGCTGAAAGAGGGTTTAGAAGACATGCAGAGGCATGTACTCGCCTAATGACACTTCCTTCTATAGGAAGTAACCCTCAACTAGTTGGCTCCACCCATTTGGAATAACCTGGGTAAGAGCCAACATGAAGGTCCTCAGCAACACCCTAAAAAGGGGTGCAGAGGTAGACGCATTCCTGCTTTAAACAGGAATTCACTTACTGCTACGCAAACGGGCCTCGAAAAGCATACACGTTCATGGGGCTCAGGCACTAGCATTTCTATATAGTGTGGGATGCTGTATTTGTGCCTAAGTTCGGCTAGTTTTTTGGAGGTCATAGCAGAAGGAATTTTGGCAGTCCCCTAACCCGTCTCGTAATCTATGGGTTCCTTATTCACGGTGTACCACCCTTTCGACCCCCAGACATGAACTATTCCCCAAGCCTAGCAACTATAACTACATCCCAAGACGCATTGAAATCCATTACAGAAGAAATAGAAAAAAATGATGAAGATTATAGAAATTGATGAGGGTTGTGAAAACAATTTCACAAGAAAATACCTAGAGGAAACGAGTTCTAAAAATTCGCCGGAGAATGGAGAAATATCGGAAAAAGTTTGAAAGGTTCAAAACACTTGAGAAGATTCGAATGATTTTGCAAAAGTAAAGTTTCAAAATGACATGAGTTTGGTTTTTATATGCAAAGGGAATCAATCCCAGCCATTGGATCGAGTCCCATTGCATTTGAAGCATCCATTCTTTGTTACATCAGGATCATAGAATTCAAATGATTTACTTTACCAATTCAGATCAACTCGTGATTATCACGTACGTACCTCGGCGTGTTAGATAC
The DNA here is from genome assembly GCA_903798405.1 of Fraxinus platypoda. Lineage (NCBI taxonomy): Eukaryota > Viridiplantae > Streptophyta > Magnoliopsida > Lamiales > Oleaceae > Fraxinus > Fraxinus platypoda. The sequence goes on from CAIGRT010133969.1 coordinate 9,823, forward strand.
TCAGGCAATACACGTAACCATCATTGCGCATTTAATGTGATGGTCATATGCGTATTGGAAGTTGTACCGCCTCAGCTGTCTCCTTTCGAAAATATGTGAAACTATCGAATCATTGGCATCGATTTCAAGGACAATCGTTAGTAAAATAGCTTGCTCAAGATATATTTCGTTTGGTATATACCCCCACGCCATTGCGGAATACTGCGAATTCCCAAAGGGAGTTTATTTCTTTTTCTCCCCGTTTTCCCATAGCATGTCCATGGTAATTTCCCTTGGCCAAGGGTCTTCTTGTACGTAGGGTTTCTTCTTTGTTCGAGGTAGCTGCGAGTTTAAGCCCAATAATCCCCTTCCTTCCATTGGCATGCCTCTCGCGTATGGTAAGTGCTATGAACATTCCTTTGCTGCTTATCTTTTTATTCAAATTCTTATATTCTGACTTTGATGATTTGGTATAGGCTAACCACGTTTCTTAGTTCACAGTCGCTCTATTGATGAACTTTGAGGCCTATTGGCTCCTATCTACCATTTGCCTTCTAAAGCCCGTGAAGCTGAAATATTGCTTCACCCCTTTAACTCTAACTTCTACAAGCTTGGTGTTCAAACCACCATGGGTAAGTTAATTTATTCTACCTCACCTCTGAATCCAAACATTTAATTAGATACATTTATCATTTTATATTTAATTTCCTTTTCCTTTTTAGCTTCGGAGAATATCTTTGCCCACAGATTCGTGTTCTGGCAAACCTGTAGGGGCTAGTAAGGGTCAAAGAGGCCACAATCCCCTGTTGTTGGTATTTTGGTTCCAAGTTCATTGTCCTTAGAAATTACATCTTCTTCTTCGCACATGAGACACCGCAAGTGTACGGTTCATTAACAAGTAGTAAAATGGATTTTGAGTCTAAGTACAGTACCACAGAGATTGTATTAGATTAAATTCAATAAAACTAAGCCTTAATTGAAACAATAAAAATTGGTGATTTTTCTATAACTAAAGTGACACTAACTATTATATTTATGAATGCAAGACCTAGCTCGATGAGAATCAATGTAAAGATGTGATTGATGCAAGTTTTTATAACAATAAATTGATGAAAAGCGCACTAGGATTCCGAATCCTCTTGTATCAATTTCCTTTAACCCTAACTTTAATATTTGACAATGCGATTCAATTACGAAGATCAATTCCTAAATTGTTTAACAATCTTTCTTGAGTAGAATTAAACATATTCTTACAAGTGATTTAACTATATTTCTATGACGGATGTGAATATGCAATAATACATTTAAGGCTTTAAGAATACTTAAAGATCACGTAAAGTATAGCGATTTATTTTTATCCTCTATCATACTCTACTACGATTAACACTATGTTAGCTTATTTTTCATCTTTCGAGGGTAAAACAAGTCACAATATTCATACAATCATTGTGCACATAATTTTAAAGAAGGTAATTCCATGAAAACGGTTCAATAATTGAAAACGTGCTTGAGTGTCAAAAAGAAAAAACTAAGAATTAAAAGTTCATGATATAAGATTTATCGTAACCCTAACACTAGATTTGTTCAGCCTAACATGTTGTGAAAAATGAAGCAAAAGATATAAAAGTTGTTCATCACCCCGAAAATTCTTGAATTCAATGTTGAAATTCTCGTATTCAATCTTTATGTGTTCTTTACCTCTTTTTGCAATCAGTTTTCCACCCTTAATTATGTATTGATAGTTGGTATTTATACGAGTCTTAAAGAGGTCCCCAAAACTCTCTAAAAACTGTGCAGATAGTTGGTATTTATACGAGTCTTCAAGAGGTCCCCAAAACTCTCTAAAAACTGTGCAATTAGTGGCCCAATACGAAGTTTCCTCGTTTGACTCAAAGTATGAACGAAAAACAATTTCTGGCCACGAATGGCCTGGGCAAGTGCCCAATTGAAAACAGGGTTCCCATCCAGGCACCCTAATTGATCTTTGTTTTCTTTTTTCAAAGCTAGACAGATGCTTATCCCTATAATTGGACGAGTACCCACTTATAACAACTTTCAATTTTTGTATTTTGGTCATCTTCTTCATTCTTTCCTTCGTTTTTCTTCTCTACTTCAAATTATACCTATTTTGATCCTTCAACTTCTTTTCATGTGCATATTAGTCCCTAAACCTTCCATCCAATCATCAATTCATCCTTCTTTCTTTTCAATTTGCTTATGAACGATTCCAAAATTGAAATAAGATAAAATTAACCCAAATTAAGTAAAATTTAACACTTTGACGACATAAAAGCTTAGTAATCTGGCTCGAATAATTGAACAGAACTAAGGTTGACAAAGGGCCGGGTATGGGACAGGTTGGCCATCCCAACCCCATTTCATTGGGTATTTTTGTCATTTTGACACATCTCCTTACCCAGTTAAAATAGGATAGGGTGGAGACTGGACTGGGATGGGCTGGGGTGGGACGGGGCGAGTCCCTTGCCCCATTTATTCCCGCATTTATTCCCGCATTTATTTTATTTTTTACTTTTATTTTTTTGTATCTTTATTTAGTAAATATTTTTACTTTTTTTTTTCCAATTTGTTAAGAACAACTTAAACTTATGTTCTCTTTAAAAATGATGTTAAATCTTTTATTTTTGTTTGATAAAAAGTTTAAATTTGAAATTAACTTTAAACGAGCCAGTAACGGGGCAAGGGTTATGTTTCCCATACCCGTACCGTACCTGCTTCGGGTCAATGACCCCTGTTCTGTCCCCATCCCATTTACCCAGTTAGGCAAGTAATTCCCATCCCATTCGGGGCGGAGCCTCGAAGGTATTGGGTTGAACGAATTTTTTTGTCATCCCTACACAAAACACACTAATCATTTTTTGTGCTAGGAAATAGAACGAGTCAAGTGGGTCCGAGCAAAGCTTAGTCTTGATGCTTTCTTTCTCCTTTGGTTTTAAATCTTTGCTTTGGCCCCATTGCAATGATGAACTGGATGTGGGGATTTTATCCTCATTTCCTTCTTTTGTTATCTATTTTAATCCATCTTGGGAGTTATTGGCTAAAGACATTGATCCCATTCAGATGATTGATGCTTATCTATCATGAGCTGCGGTATTGCTCCAAGACCAGCAGGTAGAGTATAAGCTTTTCAATACCCTAATTAACGGCTTGAGTAGGAAGTTCCAATCTTTGGAAAATGAATATGACGCACTTCAATGAGCCTGGGTGTAGTTGAGGAGGAGAAATTGAAATATAGGGGCATGTGCTAAAACGGTGAGGACTATATGAAGGCCAGAGCTACTATTTTTGCTGATGTTAAGAGATTGGCATCAGTTTTGATATAGACTTGATTGAATAACACAGCCTATTCCTAACGAAAGGACTGTGAAATTACCAAGCTGAAGAAGGTACTCCAATCAACTCCAATTAATTATTTTCTTTCAATAAAAGAAGATATCCGGGTGTGGGATATAGTGACTTCACTCTGTCAAAGGTTAGAAAATAGTGAGGCTAAACTTACTATTGCGGAATCGACAACTGCTAAAAGAAAGGCCTATGAGGCCAAACTTCTTGAAAAATCCATGTAGGAGGGGAGAAACAATGTTCTTAATATTATCGGGAAATTTCATCCTGAAATGGAACCTGGACGTTTTAGAGTTTCGCGAAGAGGATGTCGGTGATACCTTGTCTTTTGAAATTTCTCTATTAGCCCTTTAGGACTTCATACGTCTTTCCCTCTTTGTTGAGCCTTTTCAGGTTACAAATTCTAATACTATTCCTCTATGTAAGGTTACTACTATGATTGCGCTGCTGACGCTTATAGCACTTGATGATCTTTTTAGTCGTTCATTCAATTTAGAGAAACGCATCTATCGCCATTTGGCTTTCTTATGGTTCTTTTTATTGATTTATGCATGAGTTTTGAGTTACGTTATTCAATTATTTTTTATATCGTATTGTTATCGCTTTGCCTATTTGTTTGCTTTCGTATAAGTTTAAGTAACTTCGTAATGTAACTCATAAGATGCAAACCATAAAATGTTGTATCATATAACAAAGCATATTATTGAAACAACTGAATTGCGATTCTTATTCATAAGTACTTTTTTGTGTAGCTACATAGTACCTTGTCTTGACAATTTATTACGAAGGATAGCTACAGGCTTGCCCTTTACAAATTTTTGAACTATGAAGGATAGATTTCAATCCCATTTTGCTTGGCAGAACAATGTTCACCTTCATATCATTTCACTAGCAAGATCATCCTTGCCTTCACTTATAGTTTTGTTGGCGGAAAGATTCTCGTCTTTAAACACGATTCCTTTGGCAGATGGAGTCTCACCTTCAAATGTAGATATCCTGACAGGTTTAACTTTTCCATCAGCTTGAATGTCATGGTAGGCAGAAAGAGGCTTGCCTTTTAACCTCTTATTTACAGGGTTACTACGATCATGTTTTGGGCCCAACTTTAGTTTTACAATATTTTTCCTAGTACTTAGGAAACTAGTTTTACTCCAGATAGATTTTTCAATCCATCTTTCACAGTATTGGGTGTTTGCTTTCCTGTAGAGGTTTTTCGAGCATGCTTTCTTCAACAATCAGGGTGATATTGATTAACGGAGTCCTTGGGGCTACTTTCATTAAAGTGCTCAAATAACATTCACGCGTGAGGGCTTGATCTTCTTTAACCACGACTATCCCTTTTGGAGTTTTGGATTTTGTGCACATGTAATGGATACAGGCTGTAGCTTTTAGCTATTTTAAGGCGGACCTTCCAAGGGTCTCATTATATGCTTACCTATTATCCATTATTATGAAGTTCACGTATCCACAAAATATAATTAGCTCCTCACCTATTTCAACGGCAAGGTAATATGTCCTTTAGGAATCTGAAAGTCTCCAGTGAAGTCATAAAGTGGTTCAGATATCGGTACCCAAGGATGATCAACCTACATTAGTTAAAAGCACTTCTAAATAATATATTTACCATAAAGTGGACACGAGTGAGTTTTTTGTAGTTCGCAAATATACACAAGAACATACTTGCGAAGTGAAAATTCATTGAAATGATCATTGGCAAGCTCGAGCATGGTTTATTGGTTGACAAATAATGCATAAGTATTAGAACCCATAGACGATCTACAGACCTTCGGACATCATTAATAGCCACTGCAAGACTTGGAAGGCCAAAAATGCGCGTTGGATAACTTAATTGGCCCGGCTGAGGAGAGCTATGCTAAATTGGTCAGGTTGTCATAACATAGGTATAAATAATCCTGGCTCTACATTTTTTATTGAGATGGATGGCGAGAATTACTTTAAGTTTTTCTTCATGGCTCTTGAACAATGCGTTCGAGGATTTCGAAATGCGATGCGGCCCCTAATTTTAGTCGATGGTACAACTATGAAAGTTAGATACGGAGGCAAGTTAATTATTGCTACATGTCAAGATGCCAACATCCAAATTTACCCTATTGCATCCGACATAGTCAATAGCAAGAATGATCTGCCAATGTGTTGGTTCTTCACAAAGTTGAGGGAAGTAATCGGGGAAGTCGAGAACTTTGCTTTTGTAACTGATCGGGGACCATCTATAATAAATGGTGTCGCTAAAGTTTTTCTCGAGACACATCATGGGTATTGCATGTACTATATACAAATCAATTTGAAGACTAAGTATCGGGGCAAATGCATCTTTTGGTTCAAGAGAGCAGCCAAACTTGTAGTGTCAAAGAGTATAATAAATTCATGGTGGAAATATGAAGTAAATCACTCCCAACATAAGAGCACCTAACAAAAATAGGAATTGAACATTGGGCGAAATCACATTTTTCAAGACATCGATACAACATGATGACATAAAAAAACGTGGAGTCTCTCGATGCATTATTCAAGAAAGATCAAGAGTTACCAATCCTTGCAATGATTGAGAACATTTGTAACAAGCTGCAGCAGTGGTTTCACGACTGAAGTGCGAAATTCCAAAGTTGCATGAGCGTGCTAGTCCCGACTCAGGAGGATAAACTCTTCAAGGCTGTAGAGGTTGCGAGAAAGTTGATTGTGGAACCACTGGATGAGTTGCGATTCTCGGTGAAATGTCTATGCAATATGACATACGTGGTGGTGGACTTGACTGATAACACATGCACCTGCAGTCGATTTCAATTGGAGATTTTTCCATGTGAGCATGCAGTCGCAATTGCTATGTATAGAGATTTTGCAGCGAGAACCTTATGCTCTCTTTATTACACGACTGATTATTGGAGAGCAGCATATGCTGAAACTATATTTCCTCTACCGAATGAAGCCGAGTGGGAAGTTTTCGACAATATTCTCCCACTTAATAGTTCGTTGCCACCTGAAGTTGAACCGCGTGGT
>CAIGRT010134006.1:0-11658 GCA_903798405.1 Fraxinus platypoda
ACTTGGCTGAAAGGGGGAAGAAAGCAAGGGAGACACATTTCTTTAGGCTAAAAAAATTGATTAAAATTAATAGTTAATAATTAAATTTTAGGATAATTTATGTAGTAATAATTGATTAAAATTAATAGTTAATAATTAACGTTTTTATCTTTCATTATTATTGTAAAAAATATCTCTATCTTTTACTTTTTGACATTTTCACCTTTAATTATACTTTTGATTGCGCAAACTATCATTTTTATTTATTTTTTCAATAAAAAATTATAAAATGACGAATATATCCTCGTATTTAAATAAACATAAAAAATAAAATAAAATAAAGAATTAATTGCGTCCTATTTTTTTAAAAAAAAATTACAAACAAGTCCTAAATAAATTATTTAAAAAGAAAAAGAAAAAAACTTTTTCCCTCCACCACCGCCCCCCGAAACAAAAAAACAATTAGAGCTAAAAATATATATTCATCTTCTTGTTCAATCCTCACTTCTCAGCCCTCAAACCTTTCTTTTCAATGAATTAGCTAATGAAAACCAAACTCAAATTTCATCGGAAAAAAATTAGACAATTATCAACCACAAGAGCTCGATCCTGAATCTTAACACCATGATGCCTTTCATACTTCTCTTTCAGCCCCCCTCAAAATGCTGATTGTGTCGGCAACGCTTGGTTCAGCCATATAAACATGCTGGAAACGCCTCTCAAATGCAGCATCTTCCACACATATTTCCTGTACTCTTCAAGAGTTGCACTGCAATTGACCTCTTTCAAGCATAGGCTGAAAGAGATTGGCAGCATCTATTGATCCTTCAGTGCGCCCAGCACCCAAAACAAGATGAATTTCATCAATAAATAAGACCACTTTTCCTTCAGCTTCTTCAACTTCCTTCAGAACAGCCTTCAATCTCTTTTCGAATTCCCCTTCGTATTTTGCTCCGGCGATTGAATCTCCCATATCCAATGCTATAAGCCTCACGTCTGCAAGGTTACTCGGAACATCACTTTGGAATTAGTTTAATTATGTTGATAATTGTCTGATTTTTTCCCCTAAATTTGAGTTTGGTTTTCATTAGTGATGTGGGTTTTCATTAGCCAATTTGGTCACTGAAAAGAAAGGATTTGAGGGGCTGAGAAGTGGGGATTGAACAGTAGGAAGATGAATATTTTTAGCTCTAATTTTTTGGTGGTGGTGGTGGAGAAGGAGAAAAAAGAGAATATTTTTTTTTTTGGCACTGTTTGTATTTTTTTTAAAAGTTTAGGGCTATGATTATAATTAGTTCTTTTTTTTTTATTTAAATATGATGGTATATTCGTTATTTCACGGCTGTTTATCGAGAAAATGGATGAAAATGATGTTTTATGCAATCAAACGTGTAATTAAGTGTGAAAATGTCAAAAATGAAAAGTATGGACGTTTTCCACAGTAATAATGAAAAATGGGAACGTTATGTTCTAATTACCCTAAATTTTAGTCGCATATTTCATAAAATTTACAATTTTTTAATTATGCATTACATCAATTTTTATCAAATATTATTAGAAATTTAATTTTTCTCTAAATTAGATAGGGGCTAAGTCCTAAATTGAAATATCAATTCAAAAATATTTAATACATACACTCCATTTTATATACAGATAAATATCACCATATGTATGTACACGTGTATATATGTATCTATATATATGTACATGACCGATCTCTTAAGTACATGTGCTTAGATTATGCTAAGCACTCAGGTGATGTGACACACTATAATGGGTGGGGAAGATAATGGTCGGTTACAAAACTGATTACACCACCTATTATAGTGTGGCACCGATACTTAGGAGATTAATTCCGTATATATGTAACTTTGTAATGTATTAAAATTTTGCATTTTCAATTTGCTTCGTTGCCAAAAATTTTAAGAACAGAAAGACAAAATTAATGAAAATAGAGGGAGGGAAAGAAAAGGAATTTCAACATTTTCTTTTCATTTTTTTGCTTCAAATGTGATATTATGAAAACTTATTTTTGTCAATTTCATAAGAATATGAGTGAAGTACGATTATAGACTTTGCTGGTAATGTAATTTATCCATGATGAGTCATTATGGTTAACAACTCGGAATTTTCAAACCAAGTGATGAAAGATTTTGCGTATATATATATGCAAGTAATTAACAAAATACCTTCATAATCTTTATTGGTTTCGTGTAATACAATCTCCTTTCATTTTAACGCAATATTCCTAGATCAACCAAAATTTGGAGTTCTATTTTAGGAGTCAACCCTCTAGTTTGGGAAATGGTTTGACTAGACCAAAAAGTGAATGTAATGTAAGGGAGTTGTTTAAGAATATAAACGGTCACATATTGGTGGAGATATATGTGGTAGAACTTGACAGACCAAATGCATTGCCAAATGATGTGATTGAAGAATCGATGATTGATGATTCCAGGATTAGTGCGCCTAATGAGGACAATGGGATAGATGAACATGCAAGTGAATGATGCTACGTCATTGCAGCACAACGACATCCACTACTGAAACATTTTAAAGAAAAGGCATGGCATTGAAGTGCATATTGTGTGAAGGGATATGGCATAACAAAACGAGCTACACTGGAAGACAACCAACAATTGCAAATTAATTCCTAATCTGTTAAATGTTTATGGACAAATTGTAATGGACATATGTTAATAATTTATCGTTAACTGTGTGTTTTGGACATATTTTTGAGCAGCTTGTAAGTTCATTTCGTTGTTTCTTACCATTTGTAAGTTCATTTTCGATGTGAAGTTGAATATTGTTAATGCTAGTGGTGTAGGTTTTGTATTCTGGTTATGTATTCTACAATTTAGTCCATCGGTTTAATCTGTGCATAAATTTTATGATTATGTATTCTGTAATTTTCTTTGTATCATTTTTGGTCATTTGTGTTTTGATATGTTTTTTTTGTTGTTGTGTTGATATGTTTTCTGTATTTGGATCTATTGGTTGATTTGTACATCAGTTTATGTTGTGGATTGCTTCTGCTTCTAATTTGTGCACAGCTTGTGTATTCTGTTCTCGCCATTTTGTTTTGATCTGTGCATTTGCTTTCCAGTTTGGGATGCTATATTTGTTGTTGCTTTATATATTTGATGTTGGCATTTGCTTTTTGGTTTTGATTGTTGTATTTTGTTGTTACTTCTACTCCCGATGTTTACATTTGCTTTCTGATTTGGATTGTTGTTTTCTGCTGTAGATTCACACAATATGAACACAATTAAAATAGTCTCTTAGATTGTTGGATTCTGTTGTGGATTGCTATTGTCCATTGCCATTGTTGTTAAATGATGTTTTTCTCAATATTCTATAAAAGCTAGAATTGAATGACGTAAATATTAGAAAGGTTAAGGTTGATTTCTGCAAAGTTTATAAATGATAGGGTTTGGCAAAGTTCATAAATGATAGGGTCATATTCTGCAAAGTTTACAAAATATGGGGTTGTGTTCAGCAAAAGATTTCAAATTAATGGTTGACTTGCTCATGCACGTTTGAAGAATTTACTTGGTCTTCTTCTTTCTCAATATATGTCTACACCCCCAACTTCACACCAACTCAAAAAATCCAGAAAACTTCAACTTAAATTACATTAGAACTTTTCGTGATACAATACTACATGAAAAGTCAAATACATTAGAACGATATGATAATGACAACAATACCATCTAGATAACTAAACATCATTTGTCAAAGACAAATTAATAGTCTGATTTGTACCATTCACCATCCACATTACCACAAAACCACAAAATAAACCAAAAACCCAACTTTTAAATCCAAAAACATTATTCGGTCTTTATAATTCTAAGACATATTGTTGTGTGCATTCCCGAATCTTAACAAATCGTGTATTATCTTCACATATCTACAAAATATATGAGAAATAACACATAACCTCCATTTTGTTGTACAGAAGAATTGACTTCCTATATATATATATATATGGGGACACTTTCAGCATTTTGACTACTTAAAGTGAATATATGAAGTTGATGAGAAGAAAAAGTCTTTGGACATTTTATTGAGTTTAAAGTTCGAGTGACAATTTAACGAAGAATTTAATAGAATTGGGCAGCAAGGTTATGTTATGCAATGTTTGGTTGATTAGGGGGGGTATTGCGTCAAAAAGAAATGTTAGGGTTGTATTACACAAAATCAGTAAAGGAAAATGATATTGCGTCAATTACCCTACATATGCTTTGGTGTTTGGGTAAGGATGCTTGTAGATTTGATGAAAATACTCTAAATCAAATTACAAATACTACATTAAATATTAATAAAATGATTATTTTGTGGTCTTTAATTACTCTAATTTCACATATTTGTCAGCATTCAACGTTTGGATGTTAGTTAGAGGGTGTTTGGTAGAGATTAAAATTGAAAAATTAGCCGCTATTGTTGACTTTTATTAGATGAGTGGGACCCAATAACGGCTATATTTTCAATTTTAATTGGATTTTGAGTCGTACCACTAAAATACAAACTATTAACCATACTTTATTACAGTCTTAAATTGAAACTTTTGTTGATTTTTAAGTTTATTTGTTATTTTTTGAGCAAGAATTAGCTAAGATCTCTAGTTGCATGACTCGACTAATCCTTCTTTTTAAATTTAAATGATTTGTTCGTGGAAATCACGATTATTTTTTATTGATTGGATCAAAGCATTCGTGACCATCACACTTTTTTGTACGGTTACTTAGTTGTGACTTCATAAACCTCATATTTTGGCTTGCATCTTATTTTGCTCCTACAACTCTCAAGTCGATAAATGAAAATTTTATTTCTGCAAAAATAATAATAAATTCTGTACACGTATTAATAAGATTGCATATAGGCATGACCTTAATTTTTGAAGGGAAAGACAAATCTTGCTAGTTGCAAGTGATCGACATACACACTATCGAGATTTATCTGTTTAAAGATATGATGAACTTTCTAATTAAAAAGTCATCAAATTAGGAATCATCACTATTTACTCATATTTGAACAACTGATAATCGTACTAGAAAAAAAGATTTTAACTATGGATCATGCTACTCTGCCAGGGCCATGGAAAACCCTTTAACTATAAGTCGAAGTCGATTAATATGCATGTTTACTTATGCAATGACTTTTACATTATTCTCTTTCTATGCTGTAAACGAAGTAGTATTTTCGAAAACGTTTGTGCTAGAGATTTGTCCTCATTTTGCCCTGTGCTGAATGAAAAGTTCCATAGAAAGAAGGTGAGTTGGAGCCTTGTCCATTGGACCCTTCAGATCTCTAATGGCCCAAGATATTCTAGCTAACTAGCTTGGACCATTATAGCCCTCGCCATATCCAGCCCAGTATCTAATGGCTGATGAAATCAAGGTTTGGGAAAAGTTACATGGATCCTTGGAAGCCATGGTCACGTCAAATTCACAATGGGCTTCGAATTTGGACTTGAAATGGGCTGATGAAATCTAGCTCTGGAAATGCTACTTGGATGAGTGGATCCTTGTAAGAGTTGTGAGAATTAGGCAATGTAACCCTTCCCTCTAGGGATGGACAAATTACCCATTTAATTGATTCAAACTGTCAAATTAAATTGACTCGATTCGATTTGAAGGGATGTAGATTTGGTTTTCGAGTGATTCTATCGAGGAATCAAGTTTTAAAAAAAGAAATTCAAGGGAAAAATAACTTTGAACCCAATAAACTGAATTGATCCAAACTCACTACTATCGATTTGAGTTTGTTTATTCATCTTGTCAGTTTCAGTTTGACTTCAAATTAGGATGTTATTCAACTTGAATTGTCAGTTCGATTGTCGGATACACAACAAACTAAAAGTCATCATGACATTGAATAATTTTAACCACACATTTAATAGGATACACAATTTTTCAACCTCACATTTCATCAACTTTTATCAAATTACTAAAAATCTTTTTTTTTTTTTAAATCTAAATCAAATAGGAGCATTATGTTCAATCATGACGTGACATATTCGTCGCCCAATTGTCGGATATTCCTTGCCTTCTCAAATTATACATGACATTGTTGTTTAAACATAAGAAATTTCAACTTCCCCCATTATTTATTCGCTATTATTTTATATAACTATTTAACTATATATTTAGTAATTTGCAAATTATACACGACATTGTTGTAATAATCATATAGTTTTTTTTTCTTTTTTTGGAACTTGAAGCATGACCTGACACTGGGACCACATGGACCATAAATTGTCCAATATCTTTAAAAAAACACGACGATTTTATCTTTTCTTCTATCTTTAATAAAGTCAACATAGTTTGTATTCTCGTATAATTAGTGTATTGATGATGTGACTACGAAAATCTAAAGCTCAAAGAATATGCCCTCACGAGGTTGCATTCCCCACTAAAAGCATTGGGATTAGGATACTAAATTTTACTGTTAGTGATGTTGTGGGCATATTCTCAAATCTCAATGCCAGATTAACCAAAATAATTAAAGGCAGATGTCCCAACCAGACAGCTCATTAGGCTAACAAATGTTTGTGAATTTAATTTGATAAAGTCGTAATCAGGGACAACCTGGATGTCCCACTCTGTAAAATAAGTTGCTGTTAATGTTTTCTTAAGCAACTTATTATTATTATTTTCTTTTTCATCTAGTAATATTTCATGACTTTTATTATGTACGTGGATGACGGGATCAAGTTGACGTAGATATTACATATGAAACAGAAATCTTAATAATAATTAGTCGATCAATTAAATTGATCATTAGTAAATTATAATGAACATAACTATTTGATTCTGCACTCACAATAAACACGACGCCGCCACAAATTAATCGATCCATAACTAAGATTGGGTAACCTCATCATGATTTGAGATTTTAAAGAGAGATCCGTCGTAGAATTAATCGTATAATCAAGTCAATCTTCTTAATCGGTTTGCTTCTATTGAGAGTCAATTGTAGAAAAAAGGAATACGAAATGATGAATGTGGAAACCTCTTTGATCTACCACATCTAATGATATATATTCGGGTTGGATTTACTCATTTAAAAGAATATTGGGTACAAAATTGTTTAACCTGATATGACCTGGATGGCTTGTATTTTTTTAAATGAATCGATACAACATAAAAAAGGAGATCATGTTAGCCCTAAAGGCTGCTCACACCACACCACATCTAACGTGCTACTTAAGTCACTTTACAGCGCCAACAGCTCTTATTAGTACATAGCATGCTCCGCAAAATGGAAAAAAATATTTTTATATGTGAGTCATCTTCGTCACAGAAATACTAATTTCTCGCTTACAAATTATATACTATATATTATCACCACTAAATCTTACAACTAGACAAATTGTTAGGCACCAAGTTAATGTCAAAAAAAACAATCCATATCATCAAGTGTGGTAGAATAATAGAGACCTCAAAATATTACAATGTAACAAGAAGACCACAAGATGCCAAAATGACTCAATTTGTCCCAAGTCAAATCTTAAACCCCACGGCCACCTTTTTTAACATGATGAGAACATGTGCCTTTGCCACCTGACCACATAGAGGCATTACCATTAGATTTATACAAGGACCCTCCAGGTTATGAACTTCCCCTCACCAGTCTGAACGAGTATCGAGTCGGTCATTCAAATTCAGTATTAATCAACAACGAAGAATACTCGATAAATTAATAATTTCGTTTATATTATAAATTTTGTCGATCTTGAGTTGGGTCGAGAAGATAAATTAATCATTTCTATTAGTTTATGTCATATATATCTTTTTCTTTTTCTCATAAGAACGTATCCCACTCATTTCATAAATTAATTGTAGGCAAAATGTATTTATTATAGCTTGTTTTTTGTGGAAATTCCTGGAGGTTGTCTCTAATTTTTGCTAATGTATTGGAAGTTGTGAGGTTGAATTTTCGTACTGTAACAATAAATTGTTTAGTGTTATTGACGTTTTGAGTGTTGTCTTACCTATAAAAGACTCAAAGTAATTGAATCACCGTCAACTATCATACTGTAACAATAAATTGTTTAGTGTTATTGACGTTTTGAGTGTTGTCTTACCTAGAAAAGACAGAAAGTAATTGAATCACCGTCAACTTCATAATTTAGAAGACTTCAATAATATCATTAATCATCCGTTATGCGCTATAAATCTCTCAGCTAACTAGACGACTAAAATCCGAGTTAGGAATTTCAAAAAATACGTTACTCATTCAATATATTGAAATTACATTCAACAATTGCTTATAAAACGCATTTAGACTAGTAAAAAGAAAATTTAAACCTAATCCAAGCATATAATCACTTATTTATTATTGTTGTTGTTATTATTATTATTATTTGTAGCAAAGTAGTGTAGAATCATTTGATGGCACAAAAGAAATGATGCCTTTCTTCATCATAGTTTGGTGGGTTGTAAAAGTTAAAGCCATAAGATAGGAGTGCTATGCTTTCATGATGTCTAGGCAAGGGATAGTTGTTCCATGGACCCATACACAATTGAAAAATCAACAAAGATAGTCATGATTTTTTCCTCTTCTTTTTCTTTAAGTAATTGGGTTTACTTTATTCCTATCAAAAAGTAGATTTAGTTTGGTAAAAAAATAAAATAATAATCTCATAATTATATTAATTTTCAATTAAGAATGATATACAGGTACAAAATTTAGTAATCAAAAGTATTATTAGTTTACATTCTAATCCGAGTACCATGGGACACGTGGAATCCCATGTGAGTCGATAAATAACTACTTTATAATATCAAGTATTTATTGATAATCAATAATGAAGTAATCCTATATTTATGTGTCAAGTGCACATTTAATCTGAACATTAGACACTAGATAGTAACGCGCGCGCGCACATAAATAAAAATTAGTAATTCCTTCACGTACATTTGGTTATAAATGGAGGGTTTTGTGTTGTAATTTTTGATCGACAAATGCGACTGCATAAACCATTATTTGGATTATGAATAATTTGACACCTAACCAACTAAAATATGGAATCAAATGAGACTTGAAACTTATTTTCACTATTGCAAATGCAAAAGGCTAGCGTAACATGGGTGACTAATTTTTGTGTGTGGTCACTCTCACTTTAAAATATTCCAAGGAATAGGTGTTTTAACTTTAAAGAAATTAATTTAAAGTCTTGGTCGGCGTAAAAGAGAACCAACGTTAAAATTTTGACACTTGAACTTTCGAATTTTTAAGAATCATTCATCATGGTACTAATTTTGTCCAAGTGTGCTTAATTTGGTATTCTAATGGCGCTTGGAGCGTTAATGTTTGTGTTGTCGCACTTGCAACTTTTGATTTCAAATCGGTGTATGAGTTGAATTATGAGAATTTTATCATCCCAATTGGGTAAATTTATAATAATGAATCTCCATTGATGCATTCTAATTGTTTTATGAATACAAATCAAATATTATCCGTCGCCCATAATTTTAGAAATTTGTTAAATAAATATTATGTCTGAGTTCTCAGTCTACTTTTTCTTATCTTTTGCTCTTTTATCCCTCGTAATTTGACGTGTATTAATTAGAGTAACAACAAAAAGATAGAAATTAATTCAATTTGTATAGGACCCATATATAAAATTCAACAATTACATAATTTCCAATTCTTAGCAAGGTTAGAGCCAAAGGACCTAAACACTAATTATGTCAAAGAAAAAAAAAAACGACAACACACATGGGTTTGGCTATTTTTTGCATCATGTGGAAAAAATGAAAAGGGGAACCAAAAAAGATAAATCAATAAAAAGGAAGCATAATTGTCTCTTAAAACTTTAGCCATATTATTATTTGCTTATATGAATAATCTTATGAACAATATGGCATAGTAGCTGGGTATGAGCAATATTCACTCGAGTCGGCCAGTTCGATATTCAAAAATTACTTTTTTGTTATTCTATGCCTCTGTTTGCTGCCCATTTTTTAGCTGTAGAAAATGAATTTTGTGATTGTTGGAGCACCAACTTCAAGAATAATGTGAGATAGAAATCAACGATTCCGACAAAGTAAGGCCTGCAACGGTAGTATTTTTTCTAAAAATGGAGAGAAAATGGGAAACAAATAGGAGCTTAGTTGATCGTTCTAGAACTTAATAGTAAATTCGAGAACGAATAAATTTTCTTCCTTTTTCTTTTATTNTTCTAGAACTTAATAGTAAATTCGAGAACGAATAAATTTTCTTCCTTTTTCTTTTATTTTTCACTTGTTAAAGAAATATATAATATTATTGATTACTAATATAGTACAACTTTTAGGCATTAAGTCCCAAAAAAGTTAAGAAAAGTGAATCAAATCTAGTTAATTCGATTATGTTACATTTTACTTTTTCATAAATAATCGAGTGCTTCTCTTTAAAACCAAGAATTAGACTAACTCATAGCATATTCATCTTTAACCATCGTCATGATACAATTACGAAAATCAAATACATTAAGTTTAACGTCCAATTTTAATCGCCTTATTATAGCAAGAAATAATTTTAGTCCTAGTCAGTGACATGAGTCACAATGATAATTACTAATTAAAATTGGAACAATTTTGTAAAAAAATAAAAATTCACTTGAAAAAATATGTGACAAACGAGCTTCAAGATTATATTAAATTTTGTCCTACGTGTAACAAAATCATTGATAATCAAGAGAAATTCAACCGACGAAAAAGTAGATGAAATAATTTGATGATTTTAATTTATAAAATGTAAGCGAGTTAGAGCTAAATAATTGATAAAAATTTAGTCAAAATCAATTATTAATTTTAACAACACATTTCATGAAATCAAACTTTTATCAATTTTTCAATATATTTTTTATCAACTTTTATCAATTAAGTCAAAGTCAACAATCTGATTTTTAGCTAAGGATCCGTTTGATTGTAAGGGTTGAAAATATGTAGAAAAAAAATGAATTTCAGATAAAATAATTGACTAAAACTTGTTTTTCAAGGAATTGTTAATTAGGTGTGTTTGATTTGTATAATTTTTCACTCGGAAAATTTTAAAATTTTGGATCTTTTTGTGTTCATTTGGCTTTGTTTTACATGGAAATTGTCCATTAAAGTGATAATTTTTTTCACAATTGGTTATAACATTTGTTTCCATTGCCAAAAAGTAAAAAATAAAATAAAATAAAATTTCCAAGAAAATCATTTTTTATTAAAGTTTAGTGTTCGTTTGGCTTTATTTTACATGAAAATTGTCCATTAAAATGATTTTTTTTTTACAATTGGTTATAAAGGTCTCGTTTGACCAACATTATATTTTTTATTCTCATTCTTCTACTCATTTTCAATCACACATTTTTCAATAAAACAATAAGGATCCGTTTGATTGTAAGGGTGGAAAATATGTGGAAAAAAAATGAATTTCAGATAAAATAATTGACTAAAACTTGTTTTTCAAGGAATTGTTAATTAGGTGTGTTTGATTGGTATAATTTTTCACTCGGAAAATTTTAAAATTTTGGATCTTTTTGTGTTCGTTTGGCTTTGTTTTACATGGAAATTGTCCATTAAAGTGATAATTTTTTCCACAATTGGTTATAACATTTGTTTCCATTGCCAAAAAGTAAAAAATAAAATAAAATAAAATTTCCAAGAAAATCATTTTTTATCAAAGTTTAGTGTTCTTTTG
>CAIGRT010134032.1:0-22637 GCA_903798405.1 Fraxinus platypoda
TGTTGAAAATTAAATAGGGATAAACTTGAAAAGTTCTTGACAAAAATTACTTTTCCAATAACATTAAATAAGATTTCTTAATCCGTGTGAAAAATGAAACAAGCCTATATATATGGGACGGAGGGAGTAATAATTTTGAACGAGATTAAATAAGATAAAGAAATTAAAATATTGTATGTTATTTGATATAATATTGTTCGTTATTATGTATCAACACTCTCTTGACTATATTCGATATATTTTATGTTGGAGAATATTCAAATTAAATTCGAAGTATGAAGAGCATTTCAAAGTGGCATTATATCCCACAATAAAATAAGTTGAAGTGGGCATAAAAGAAAAGAATAATGCTAGATGTACACTTAGCATGAAGTAATCTGTAATCCGTATATTGATGGAAAAAGTTGCGGGAAAATCAATGATGTAGATCATATCACATGAAATAGTGTACGTCATAAAGTAACTCACAATATAGTTGTAGTAGCTTTGAAAAGAAATTTTTTGTGGCCGCTAGAGTGCTCACTCGAGTGAAAATATGACTCAGCTCGAACAAAGGATTGCAACAAGTTGCAAAGAAAATATTTGTATTCGCTTAGCATGGAAAAAACTTTTGAATTTTTGTGTGAAAAAATTGAATTGTTTAAAGTACTGTTAAATGTTTCTTGTGAGTTTTCACTCTCTTTTCGTGCAAAATCACTAAATGATTTTGCTACTGTATATAAAAAATGTATATAAGCGATTACCGAGAATGATGTGGAGAGAAAAATTTGGATGAAAAAATTGATTGTATTTTAAATTGACAAATGATAGAATACCTTGTGATATCATATAATTCATTATATAAATCTTAATGTATATGTAGCGAGATTCTTCACCAAAACTTAATCATATTATCGAAGTTGTTCTATGGGTAAATTTCACTCTAAACAAAACAAATACAGTACGTATTCACAGTCTTTGCCAACATTTTAATGTACCAAACATAGTCTACATGGAAGGTGATAATTGGACAGTTTCACGTGTTATGTCCCATCATAGTGAAAGTTCAATGTTAAACAATGTTTATACACAGTTTTAGTAGGTGGATTTAGGTTTGTTTTCTTTTATAAATTTCATTTTCTTAGTCGAAATCGGTGCTTTTATTCCAAAGAAAGACAAGTGTGAACACTTTTGTGCCTCCATTGAATTTTTCATTCAGGTAGCAAAGACACTTTAAAAGTACCAAGGAAAAGACACTCACTCATAAAGCATCACAATGTTAAGAAAGCAAGAGTGCTGTAAAATATTGAGAGGGGATTTCATCTGTAAAGTATATGACATTAAGGAAGCAAAAGCATCGTAAAACAACATGACAGGATTGCGCACAAGTCGAATGAATGACGGCCGTCCACAAAAATGCTAGTTTTATTCTAGAATAACGTTATATATAGCATCAGTGGTGTCGAGCACCAATATATGTGACATTATGTGATATGTTCAATTAAATGTGAAATTAAATGATTATTTTTCACTTAATAACACTTATTATCATCTAAACTGATGTTAAATAACATTATTCTTTATTTTGAATTAAGTGATTACTTTTCAAGGGACTTTAAAGTAATTTATCATACTTGGAAATTGTAGTGGCAGTGTATAAATGTATATTTCCAAGTAAATTCTTTAATTCTCATGGTTGTGAAACACGAGGAATAAGACTTATCATTTTGATGTATAGTATTGAATAACACCAAACAAAATAATTAATAAGAAGTTTGTGCCTCAGTAGTTCAAAGAAAAAAAAATTTGTAATACTTCAATTTTTTTCATCTATTTTATTTAATTTCATTCTAGATGTACCCCCTGTTTGGTGCACATTTTGGGAGTAAGAATGCATTTTTGCTGTTGATGTGATGGGAAATATGTGGTTGAAAAAAAAGGAAAAATTATTCATGTGATGAAAAATATTATTTTATTGAAGAACGTGTGATTGAAAATAAGTAGAAGAATGAGAATGAGAAAAATAATATGGATCAAACAGGGGATAGAGTCCAATGTCTTTGACAGCAATTCGCTAATTGTTGAATTTGCACGTCACATGTTCAAAGTAACTTTGAGTGATTGACGGTTTAGAGAAGTCATTTTGCTCAATTATTTGTTTGTTCCTTTTTGACTGCCATTTTTCTAGAATACTTTAAACTCCTATTCCTTGTTACTTACATTTACAATTTGTTGCTAGTAGACACCCGCTGAATTCCTACAACCCCCTTATCCAGCATGATTACGATATAACTTCTATTGATTTGATATAGGTTGACTATATATTAGGCATGTTGATCGAGATTATCATGACAGCTCATCGCGATGAATTTCTATGATGATATCAATTGTCAATCCATCTCAGGTCTCATCAGACAATCGACCTCCAATGTACATGGTACACACCACCCATTATTATGATATATTTGCTAACTACTCGATTAAATCTAGGCCTCAACACTTCAAACGACTCTACACGACTTTATACCAACCTAAGACGAGGATAGAATTGTTACCCACTAAATTAATTTTCATCAACACCATTGGCAACCCAATCATCACTATGTCCATGAACTTGTATACATATACTCTGATTAATTGTAACGGTTTGGATAATCTTAGAAAAAAAAGTTATCTTGGCTATCGTTCTATGCCATGTTAGAGAAAATCTAATACTTAGGATGAGTTGTTGACACGGGTCAAGCCATTTTAATTTTATTTTGGCATTATTATAAGAACATCTAATTGATGTCTTAAACCATGATAAACTAAATGATACTTCAAAAGATAAGTTAGAAGATGTTAGAAAATGCACAATTCGATCCTATAAATCCTTTCATGTTTCATTTTAAAGTTTAAACTAGTCGCATGTTTGGTTACTTTTATCCAACGTCACTATACTATTATATAAATATCATTTGAATCACTATAACATGTCAATATGGCCACATCAACATTTTTTAAGTTTGTTATTTTGACAAAATTGGAGGGAGTGACTTAAATTAAGACAGGATTAACACAAGCTAAAATATGGATACTACGAATAGAATTAACCCAACAAGGTGCTCGTAAGTACCTTAAAAGATATGTTTGGGACGAGCCCAAATGTACTATTTTTCAATACATTTTTTGATAAATTGATACATCATATCTTCTTAGTAAATGAGAATGCGTCAACACATACTTTACCACCTCAACTCAGCATTTTATGTCATGACCTTTTTCTATTTGTCATGAAGAGATAATGTACCGAGATATCATGTCAACTCGTTTAAAAGCTTCTTATAAGCACTCATAAACATGCACGCTACACATGTTCGAGTGGGTCCGAAACAAAAAGTAGGACCCACATATTAAGAGACTCACACTAAAACGAACTTCATTTTCAAATTATTTGCATTTCCCAAGACTCACATTTCTCATCCCACCCTCTTTAATCCCATACTAAAATACAAAAGCGCTACACATTTTTTCTCATTTCCCCTCACACCATACACACCTAATAATTCCATATCCCTACAATATTCCCTCCAAACTCAATCCTTAACTCCATATATAAATCCACTAATCACTCACTAATTCACACTTAATCCTCCTTCTTCTCATTCTCATTATGGCCTCTACCTTCATTTTGCTGCTTTTATTTACAGTTTCTCTCTGTTTTCATCCGAATTTTGCAATAAATCAAGAAGGCTTGTATCTGTTGAGAGTTAAAGATTCACTCTCCGACCCGGCCGGTTATCTCAACAACTGGTCCGACCGTGATGCCACTCCATGCAACTGGACTGGGATTGTGTGCGACAACCACAACTCGGTTGTTTCAGTCGACCTCACCGGCGCTTCTCTATCCGGCCCCTTTCCGATGTTCCTCTGCCGGTTGCCTTCTCTCTCTAGGATTTCTCTGTCTAACAATTCTATAAACTCTTCACTTCCTGTCACCATTTCATCTTGCCGGAACCTTACATATCTTGACCTGTCAGATAATCTTTTAGTTGGCACTATCCCATACAGTCTCGCCGACATCCACTCCCTTCGGTAAGAATTTTAATCAAATTTGGGTAATTTGAACTTTAGTATTTGAATGCCATTTATTGCAAATTTATTTACTATTCTCTTATCATTTATGGTATTGAAGTTTTAACGGTATATGTACGAAGAGTTTTGAATATGGGTTTATGAGATCATTAAGAACTGTTTAATTTTCATGTTGTTTTGGAATGTTATTAATGTTTTGTAAATATTCTTTTTTAGTAATTCTTATTTTTGATTTAAGGTACATTAAAAATGATATCTTTATTTGCAGATGCATTAATTTTAATGCAAACAATTTTTCCGGTGAAATTCCGGCGAGTTTTGGAAACTTCCGGCAACTGGAAAATTTTAAGATTATTGAGAATTTGCTCAATGGTACAGTTCCTGCTGCACTGGGTCGGATAACAAGCCTCAAATCACTTCAACTTGCTTACAACCCGTTTTCACCGGGTCGACTCCCTCCTGAACTCGGTAACTTGACGAATCTAGAATTCCTATGGCTTTCTCATTGTAACCTTGAGGGGCCAATTCCGGAGAGTTTTATTGGGCTGAGTCGAATCAAGAACTTGGACTTGTCGGACAATAGACTTACCGGTCCAATACCGAGTCTGATTTGTAAGCTCAAGAGTGTAGTGCAAATCGAGCTGTACACAAACTTTTTTACAGGGAATTTGCCGGCTGGATGGTCGAATTTGACTAAGTTGAGACGTTTTGATGCAGCAATGAACAATTTAACTGGGACGATTCCAGATGAGTTGTGTGAGTTACCGCTCGAGTCACTGAATTTATATGAGAACCAGCTCAATGGTCTAATCCCGGAAAGCATCGCCAAATCCCCAAACTTATACGACCTAAGATTGTTTGGGAATCAACTCAGTGGGTCGCTTCCGAAAGAACTTGGTAAGAACTCGTCTCTTCAAACTTTGGACGTGTCACATAATAATCTTTCAGGTGTGATACCGGAATATTTATGCCAAAGAGGGGCATTGGAGGAGCTCGTACTGATTTACAATTCATTTTCTGGAAATATTCCAGAGAGTCTCGGGAAATGTCGGAGTTTAATGCGGATACGGATGCGGGGCAATCGGCTTTCTGGAGAAGTTCCGGCCGATTTCTGGGGCTTGCCACGTGTTTACTTGCTAGACCTTGAAAGTAATGCATTTTCGGGAAATATATCACAAAAGATTATCGGTGCAAGAAATCTGTCAACCCTTTCAGTTTCGAAAAACATGTTATCGGGGAGTATACCTAAAGAAACTGGATCGTTGGAGAACTTGGTCGAGTTTTCTGCTCATGACAATCATCTTGGTGGTGAAATCCCGAGTTCATTGGTACACTTAGGACAGCTTGGAAAGCTTGATCTTAGTAACAATCATCTCTCTGGGGAGATTCCAAGGGGAATTAAATACTTGAAACAGCTTAACGAGCTCAATCTGGCTAACAATAGGTTATACGGGGAAATCCCAGATGAAATTGGGAGCATGCTGGTGCTTAATTACCTTGATCTTTCTCGGAATTCCTTTTCCGGCAGTATCCCACGATCACTACAAAATTTGAAGCTCAATATGCTGAATTTGTCAAATAATCAACTCTCTGGTGAAGTGCCGCCTCTATTTGCTAAGGGAGTTTATCGGGATAGCTTTCTGGGAAATCCAGGTTTGTGTGCTGATATTGCTGGTTTATGTAATCCAAAAGGAGAAAACCAAAGTCGAGCCTTTTTGTGGATATTAAGGTCTATCTTTGTGATTGCCGGAATTGTTTTTCTCGTTGGGGTTGTTTGTTTTGTATGGAAGTACAAGAATGCCAAGAAAATGAACAAAGGAGTTGCTATGACCAAGTGGACTTCGTTTCATAAGCTGGGATTTAGCGAATTCGAAATAAGTGAATGCCTTAAAGAAGCTAATGTGATAGGACAAGGGGCGTCGGGAAAAGTGTATAAAGTTGTTCTTAGCAATGGCGAGATAGTTGCAGTAAAAAAGCTGTGGGAAAGATCGGACAAGATTGAAGACGAGTTTAAGATTGAAGTGGAGACACTGGGAAAAGTTCGGCACAAGAATATTGTGAAATTATGGTGCTCTTGCAATACAGGAAGTTGCAAGCTACTGGTGTATGAATACATGCCTAATGGGAGCTTAGGTGATTTGCTGCATATTAACAAGAGTAAATTGTTGAATTGGAGGACTAGGTTCAAGATTGTTTTGGATGCCGCTGAAGGGCTCTCGTATTTGCATCACGATTGTGTTCCTTCAATTGTACACCGGGATGTTAAATCCAACAACATACTGTTGGATGAAGATTTTGGAGCAAAAATTTCTGATTTTGGTGTTGCAAAGATTTTGAAGATAGTGGACCGGGGTGTCGAATCAATGTCTGTAATTGCTGGTTCTCGCGGTTACATTGCACCAGGTACTTCTTTCAATCATGACATTTCAAATATGATTTTAAATTAGGTTTAATGTTTGATGCTAACATTTGTTTGAATTTACCGTGTTCCAGAATATGCATATACGCTTCGAGTGAATGAAAAGAGCGACATATATAGCTTCGGCATAGTCATTCTGGAACTTGTGACAGGCCGAACTCCGACAGATCCTGATTTTGGTGGAAAAGATTTGGCTACATGGGTGTGCACGACACTAGAAAAGAAAGGTATCAATCACGTGATGGATCCAAGTCTTGATTCAGCAGAATTCAAAGAACAAATTTGCAGGGTTCTTGATATCGGCCTACTATGTACTAGTTCCTTGCCAATCAACCGCCCTTCAATGCGCACAGTCGTCAAGATGCTGCTGGTGTTGGCCAATAACATGCCTAGTGTTGTAGAGAAGGACGGTAAGATATTCCCGTCTTGTGATCAAGAAAGTATGGTTTAAGGGCTATCTATGTTTTTTAACCCGGGCTGTACAAGTAGTGAAATTCAGAATTCGGATAGTATATCGACTAGGAGTTGTTAAAAGTGTAATAGCTATAATATATTTGTATGGTAGATTGAGAATGTAAAAATTGTCCTTCTCGTCTCCTATATCAATTGTCATTTTCAGGGCAGCTTTAGCTAACTACTTTTGAAAAATACTGCTATTTGCATTTAGTGTTTGTCTTCCATGGCCAACCATCATTTAGTGAAATGGGGCCTAAATTTTGTGTCATTTTTCAAAAATTAGAGTATAAAGTCAAGAAATTTGGCCCTTGATGTCTGACTATGCAAAGAAGAGTATTATTGATGATTCGATGCATCTCTAGAATCTTGATTGCAAAAACCATGCCTAGAGAAATAGGGTTGCTAGTCTAAACTCGACCCATATCGATATAATGAAAGTGAGGAATTCGAGAAAAACTCACGAAAACCTAACCTTGTAACCAGAGAACCACAGCAACATGACACCAACATTTGAACTGTTGATGACTGAAAATCAGATCAGGTATAGCCTCTCGAAAAGTTAAAGGGACGAGTGTCGAACCAATGATGAAGAAATTGGCGTGAATGGACTGGTTCAATTTATAAGTACCATACAAGGCCACTAACTAGTAGTTTTGTAATAACAAACTCATTTGTGTAAGAATTTGAAATTCATTTAAAACACCAATCCAATTAGGTGCCAGAAGACCTTTTTTTCTTTTTTCCTTTTTGAGTGAATCGATGGGATGACAACAAGCCACCAATAATAGAAGTAAATGAATGTAAATAATTTTATTTTATTTTTTCTCTATTTATGCTTTTATTATTTTTAGGTTCGTACTTCTAGAAAATCAAGTTTTTGCAAAGCGTCGGGTGCTACGTGTGGATATAATTGAATGTGATGCGTTGGCAGCATCCAAATAGTGAAGAATGGATGGAATTTTTCTTATAATTTTGACATTATATGAAGTGGGAAGTGGAACTTGTTATGTTTCTTGCAATGGTCCCCGCGTGTAGCCCATAATCTTGCCTCATTTGCTGTTCAATCTCCAACATCTTTTTGTTGGGTAGATTTTATGCATACTTCCATTGCGTCAGTTTTTTATTTTTTGTGTGATGATATCTACTTGAATGAGTTCCATTTGCTGTCAAAATAAAAATAAAACTCCATTTTGTTTTTTTTTTTGTTCATCCTCTATAATTGGTCAGATGTCCAAGTAGATGTGTCTTAAGGGTTGGGTTACGACCTTTTGAACCAGTAGGACGTGCAACTGGACGACGCCTAGGATGAGAAGCACGGAGAGGTGATGTACCCCGATGATCTATATGTGAATAGACCTGATTTGATTGATGCTAACACTGATAACGGCGTACAACTGGATGAATTCTAGGATGAGAACGAATTGCATGATTATTGGAATGGCGAACATTAGTGGAAGGCATAGAGCAAAATCTTGGAGCTAATGAGACGGATAATCCATTTTGCATGTGCGAGTTGAACTGGCCTTGTTGACGCCGAAACTGGCTTGAAACTAGATTGTGCGGACATGCCAGGATGAGGAAACATGTGATTATTGTGTGAGTAAAAATTTTGAGCCAAGGATGATGATGGACTCGAGAAATGGATTCCAGAAATTTTGATGTTATGTATGTTCAATCAAATCTAGATGTTGAGATTTAAAAACCTCAATTTTATCATCAGGAGCAATAAGATCACATAAAAAATAGATACAAGAACACGTAAAATTCATAAATATCCGCTTCAATGTGAAGACGGTTATTGACAGTCCAAGAAAATAGCGGACAGAAATACTATGTCGTTTCAGTACAAATTAGGAGACTAATACCCACCAAATCACTTCCTTTAGGATAGTTTCACGCGATAAATAGTAGTACAAAAAACCATACAAGCAAATTCTACATTCCATAGTCACTGTCTTTCTATATAATGCAGATTTACAAATTTAAAAGTGAAATAAGATAAAGGAAAAACATCAGATGTAAATCAGTCCTCGAACCTCTTGTAGTACTAAAACGATAACTGGTTATAATCCATCTTCCAAGGATAGAAGTCCACGAAGCATTCAACGACAACCCCAGTGCTGACTGTAATGGCTGTTCATGGTGAGAACCAAACTGCTCAAGAATTCTTTTTCAGCATCTGCCACAAGGAGCTTGGCTGAGTGAAATGCTAGATGAAAAATATTTTTCGAGTTAGAATTTCCATAAAAGAATAGTTCTATAACAGGGAAAACAATTGAGGTAAATGATGATTATGCATCAGCAACTAAATTTAAACTTCGTGTTTATTTTAAAAAAAGAAGAAAGAAGCAATGTAGAAACGAAACAACTAGAACCCTTTTCACTAGACCAAATGTTTTGACCACGTACTTTTATGTAGGCACGCAGCAGACCGATCTTAAAAAACAATGTAGAAATAAAAACACAGAAAAATACTTCTAAAATTTCACATACGGATCCCTTATTATTATGGCAAAACAAATATAACATTCAAAAAGTTGATTCATTCTAGACCATGAGATGATGATTTCACATCAACTGGCTTTTTCATCCTTCAGATGTTTCTCAACATTTTTCGGACCTTAACTTTTCCAACTACTAATTCTAGAGTATGTACAAAACAAATTTAGGACGCGGGACAAAAGCTCCATAAAATTTAACTTCCTGGATAAAGGAAATAGAAGTTGGTATAATAAAATTGAGGAGAATAGAAGGGGGAATTGAAATGCATTTTTACAAGGAAAGAAAAAGGATGCAATCGTTGGACTTTTGTGGTAGCTTTTTACCCAAAGCAGGAAAGCAATTAGTCTATGATGCACCGACACGGACATGTGTGTCCGACACGATACGTGTCAAATACGCCGACACGCAATTTTTAAAAGAAGTACAGACACGACACGTTGATTAAATTCTTCATTTATATACTATAAATTTATTTTTATAATTGTTATTAATTTTTCTTATTGAAATCTTTTAAACGTGAGTACATATTTGTTACTTGCTAATAACTTTGAATAAACAATATATAATATTTCTAATATAAAAAGAAAAAATGATTACAATAAAGTATCCGAGAAGTGTCGGTATCGACTCGTGTCGGACACGGACACCTCTAATTGAAGTGTCCGTGCTACATAGCAATTAGTCTTTGGGTCTCTAGGGTGACAAGAAAACTAATTTAAAAAAAATATATAAAAAAAAATTCATAGAAACAAACTGAGGAAAGAAAAAACGTCATCAGCCAAAACATTTCAGGCATCACTAATAAGGGCTAGCATCAGTTAACTAAATGGCCTAACGTCAAAAGGACTTGATAAAAAATGAAGAGCAACTTACAAAGAACAGCAAGAGACTTCTCACAACGTGAAAGGCAATGTCACAATAGACAAGAAAATATCATTCATATGCTCTACAGGGTTGCCTCAACAGAAAGGATTTGAGACATGAAGGTGCACCAATTACAGTACAAACAGTTTTATCCTGTCATAATTTATTTTAGGCCCTGTTTGTTTCGGATTAAAATCAAATTTTAATCTAAGTCAAAATCAAACAATCAATATTAACTATATCTTTCATGAGTTCCACAGCTTTTCAACTACACATTTCAAAACTTCTATCACAATCTACTAAAAATCTAATTTTAATCCCCACCAAATACCCTCCTAATCATTTTCCCTCAAAATCCTTGACATCGATTGAAAACCCAAGAATTGCACATTCGTGAAAACACTATAGCACAATGAAAAGCATCTAAATAATGAATCTTACAATAACTTCAGTAGACTGGTCTATGGTTGAGTGATCTGAGAAATATTAAGATGGCAGAAGTTTGACTGGAAGCCTATGTGAGTGCTCGGGTAAAATTATTAGTAATTTATAAAACAGTATTAGGTCCAATGAAATGTGAGGTTAATAAACGGGTATTAATTGTAAATGTGTGATTGAAATTAATGTTTGATTTAAACTTAATAGAAAGGGTAACTTTTTAGTAACTTTCAATTTTTCACGAACAAGGCTATAGTTGTCACAAGCAACCAATTTAATTGATCTTAACTTATGTACCATTATTTGCAAATTAAATGTCAACTTTTGTCGTATTATACATTACTTCCTCCGTCCCATTTATATAAGCTGGTCTTATTTTTCATACGGATTAAGAAATCTTATTTAATGTTATTGAAATCACCATTATTTAATTATCAACAACTAGTAGTAAATTATTGTTGAAAGTAGTAAAGAAATTGAATGATTTAGTTTTCAAAAAATAGGTATCTTTATATTTGTACGATTTCAAGATTAGGTGGGAAAAATTGTTTATAACTAGGCAAATTAAATAAGGGTATATTAGTAAATGAACAAAATCAAACATTTTCAATAAAGAAACATGACTATATAATTGAGACAATAAAATAAGTAAATTCAACCTATGTAAATGGGACAGAGGGAGTACATAAGCTTTTTGCCAGATGACGATCACAACAATATCTAGCTTGTTTAAATATGCTCTCCTGATAATGGTCTGATGGCTTTCTTCAAACGTTGTATTAATCTAGATAACTAACTAGGATTTTTTCTCCTAGTGAGACACATTGGACACATTGGATGGGAATGAAAAGGGGAACTCAGCAGTTTAATCCATAAACTATCAAACCTTGTTACCCCACTGTAGGGCATGTCACATTCTCAACCCACTTCTATGTCAGTCACCCTCGACATTATTAGACAGAATCACTTTATACCAGTTCACTAATTTTTAAACTATATGTAATTTCACTATATCAGTATGCACCATTTAATCACCTAAACTGAGAGATATTCAAACACTGTTTCAATTACAACGCCTGAATATTTATGGTTAAAACAATAGGACAAAATTTAACAAAAAAAAAGACAATCTCAAATGCTCCAAATTGTGCACAGAGAATCTATGGGTCAGGTTATGGATTCGGGGTGGGGGAAGTTGGAATGTTACGGGTATATGGTGGGTTGGGTTATATTTGGAGATTATTCGTGTAGAATGTATGGACTGGGGTATGGATTTGGCTGGAAAAGTTGGAACGTTATAGGTATATGGTGGGCTGGGTTATATTTGGACTGTGGTTGGATTGGAATAACAACAGCAAGATAACGGCAGATTCTTTTTTTTTTTTCAGAAACAAGGATTGAGATCAAAAGCAAGAAAGTTTCTGGCTAAGTCAACGATTGCAGATTTTATTTTTATTTATTTATTTTTCAACTATGAACAATAGGCAATATGAAACCAAAGTAGGAAATCAATTTTCTCTTGCCGATTGAGTTCTTTTTCCGTCGCTGCTGCTGCCCTTTAGTTTTTTGAATTGATTTTTGTTATAAGATGATTGGCTTTAAGGGCCACGGTGATTGAAGGTGGCAGTGGAGTAGGGATGTGGCAGTTGGTTGGGTTTGGGTATGAATGTTGATGGCTCCTAGAATAAATTCTTGAACTTGAACACTTCGCAAAATTTTTTTCTTCGCAAATTTTTTTTTTGCTTTGATGCCAAATGGATGTAGAACACAATTGAACAAGAGTGAGACTGAGAAAGAATGAGAAAGTGAAGAGGGAGAGAATATAGAGAATCCATAGGGAGAAAATAGCAATTTATTCAATATCAAAGACTAACTATTACAATGCATAGGCCCCATTTATATAGGATTTGAACTAGTCAAACTCAAGAAGGAAAATGCTATAAAATTTATTAAATCAAACCCTAATTATGTTACTTAAAATAAGTATCCAGTTTGAAAAGTAAAAAACTAATAAAATAATAAAATATCTACGAAATTAAACCTTAATTTCACTTCCTAAAATAAGTATCTAATTTGGAAAGTAAATTAAGGGTTTGTTCTCTTTACAATTTTCAAGTCGTTTTCTGTTTTCGATTTTTCAAAACAGTGAAAACATGTTCTATTTCCTATTTTCGAAAACGCATTTTTGAAAACAAGTTAAAAATTTACAACGAAAATACAAAACGACATATTTGTCGTTTTCAGTTAACTGTTTTCGATTTTCTAAAACAGTGAAAACGCGTTTTCTTTCCCATTTTCGAAAACGCGTTTTTGAAAACAAGTTAAAAATTTACAAAGAAAACTCAAAACGACAAATTTGTCGTTTTGGGTGTTTTTAGTTATAATTAAGTCAAAATTTTCAAAACGTATTTTGGGTGTTTTCGAAACAATTTTCAAAATACCAAAAAGAACACATTTTCAACAATCTCAAAATAAACACTCAAAACACGAAACCCAAAATGAATTCAAAACTCAAAACACAAAATTGAAACACAAAGAGAACAACCCCTAAGTCTTTGTTTGGCCATCATTTCTTAAAACTCATTTTTCCTAAACCCATTTTTACTTGCACATTTCATGGAACCCACAACTATCACTTTTCTATCATAAATTTCATCAACTTTTACCAAAATCTACTAAAAATCTAATTTTTTAAAAATCTAAACTAGACAGGGGATAACTAATATCCCTACTAGGATCCATCAAAATGACATCCAAGTGGCTCAAATTCATATCAACCATAATTTGTACTTTTGCTTGAGAACACTGTAATTACAGACAAATATATACATTTGTATCACTCCAGTTCTTCACAAAGTACTCTTATCATCCTATTCCTTGCAGCAAAGATGCAAATAGTGCCTATATATACCATGAAGAAGAAAAGAGGGTCATCCTCGCCCAAAATCTATGTGCCCCCCTGTCCGTGCCCCTCATATAGCTTCATCCATGCCCCTACCATATTTCCATCCACAAAACTTAGCGAACTCAGCTTCAAAACACCATTTTTGATAACGATTCTCTTGATCCTTTTCATTTTAGTAAATCTGTCAACTTTCAAGCCTTTACAATAGTATTTCGTCCAACGGTTATTTTTTCAACTTTAGAAACATAAAATTAGAGTTCTACATAAACTTTGTAGGCTCTTATATGTTTGTTTCCAATCTCTTTTGGCACAAGTGACCGGAATACAAAGATGGGTGGGTACAGTTGTACAAAACCACCAATGCATTAAGTCTCTTATTCTCAATAAACTTGTGGTTGGTTGCATGGATCCTTTTCACTGCCCCTTTCGATCTAGCACCCACATCTACTAAAAGTTCAACCAAAATCGAATATTTTTGCAACCCTACAAAGTCATTTTAATTTTGGTCTACCTTGCTCTTCTAAGATATTCCAGTGGAAACATATTGCTCTTGCAAATGGGAGTTTGTTTACATCTAGGCAAGGTATGTCTCAACCATCTAAATCAGGATTCCTTAATTTCTTCTGAATCAATGTCACCTCCACTTACTGGAATACATCTAAATTTCTAATTTTATTCATTCTAGTATGACTACACAACCATCCAATAATCTTCAGCAATATCAATCAAAAGTAAAAGTGCCAACAGGTAGGCGCCCTTCAACCATTAATCTCCCCTCATCCTAGCCTGTCAAGCACAGCCAACCAATTTGAGAACTCTAATAACATTTTTAAGCACGATCTATTGTTACATCAACGAACAATGATCAAATTAATCGTTGTTGTTATCTAAAAGAAATATCGCAACCATCACAAGATAAGCAGAAATCAAACAGTACTCAATTTATCATGACAAAATATGTTTGGCTAAGGCTAAAAAAGTCAGTTCACTCATGAGAAACTTGTAAGCCTAGCCAAACAAGTTTGGAGCTTTAAAAGTTTTTCTTTTTTCTCCAAAGATGTTTGAGTTTCTTTCTTAGAAGTTGCTTTTTTGTTTTGAATTTAGTACAAAAATTAGCTAAAATATAAGCATGAGTTTTCTTACTTTTCAAATAAGCTAAATTTCCTCTTAGCCGAACGTGCTCCTTAGATCTGCCCTTTAGATACTAGTTAGACTAATTCCAAAACCACCCTAAATCTCACGATGAAAAAAACCAGACGAATAATAAAATGACTCAAAATTACAGCCTTCTACCAAACTGCAGCTGAAGAATAGAATATAGAATGGTGAACTAGAAGAAAGTTATGGATTTATATCCTCTAGAAATTTTTAATTTACTATGTTTCCTTTAATAAACAATTATCATATAACAACACTACGATCCCAAAGACTATAAAATTACCCTTTGAAAAGTCCAACCATCGGCCATGAAAGAACAAAAATATCACGTGTCAAATGTACATATCTCTTGTTGTAAGTTATAACATCATACTCTACCAGTGTAGCCTGAGAGCAAATAAGTTCACCTAGGTCCTAGCTGAAACACACTTCGTAAAAATAGTTTTCTTCCTATATAGTTGTCTCATTGTACTTTCAGCTATTGATCTATATTATACTTAACAAGTCCAGTATTCAAAAATTGCTGACAAGTGACATCTCAATTAGAAGACAAACCAAGGAATCTAATCTACTCGTGTACAGACACTTGAGCATTTAAAAATTATTCATGATCAAACAATAATTATAAATCATTACTACAGGCACCTCAACTGAACTCGAATTTTCGAGTATTTAGTAAGTGGAACCGTCGGGTCCAAATTTAATTAAAGAACCGTTCAGGTTCAGGTTTGGTTCGGTTCCCGAGTTCGTACAATAATTAAATTTTTTAATATTTGCAACAACGCTACATTAATTCAACTAATGACATGTTCAATTTTAGATCTTACAAAATAACGTAGTCCAATCCAATAATATCTTTTGCGTTTCTCTTTGTTGAGTTCATAGATTTGACTGTTAAAATCACGGGAAGATGAAAATAGCGAGCTCACAATAATGAAGAAGGGTGCAGCCGAGCTTTCAATTTGATTTGTCTAGAACGACAGAAACGGTACTACAGTATAACAAGAGACTTAGATAAAACTTAGTCAATTTGATTCAGTTGGGCTTAGGCGGGAAATTAGAAATAGAAAAATCATATTTTGGATTTAGTCTAAATTAATCCGTTAGCAAA
Organism: Fraxinus platypoda; assembly: GCA_903798405.1. Taxonomy (NCBI): domain Eukaryota; kingdom Viridiplantae; phylum Streptophyta; class Magnoliopsida; order Lamiales; family Oleaceae; genus Fraxinus; species Fraxinus platypoda. The sequence continues at coordinate 15,907 of CAIGRT010134032.1, forward strand.
TTTATTTAGAAAAAATAAAATAATTTGGCTTATTTAAGATAAAAATAAAAAATAAAAAAATTAGGAAGATTCGGTTCTTATTTAGTTCTTTGGTTCTCAGTTGTAAACTGAGAATAGAACCAAATCCGTCGATTTTCGATTCAGATATCTATTCGGGTATTTGACTTAAGAAGAACCGCTCGATTCGGTTCGGGTCCGCATTCAGCCCAAGCACCTATAGCTTTGCTCATAATCATGACCAAAAACTATCAAAAACAGAATTAATTTCCAGTTCAATGGATTCGATTTGTCAAACGAGCAACTGAACACCACTGAGTTTATTATTGACCCTTTAGTTTCTTCTATAAACAATCCCCAGCACCAACCAAAAATCCCAAAACTACATATAGAGAAGTAGATTAAATATCTTACCTATCAACAAATGACAGTGGGAACTCAGTGAGAAACAATGCAAATAAGTTGAGAACAAATCTGCATTGCTTTTATACACACATACTGTGTCGATTTCCATAGGAAACAAGACATCCTATCCTTTACCAGCAAGTTCTTTGCTGGTCTACAGTGGACTGCTCAAACCTTTCCTTAACACCAAAGGAGACAAATAAAGAAACAGCCACATAGATGCATCGATTTTTCACATATTCAAGCTCAGAAATCCACGAAGAAGATATAAAAGATTCAGGAAAGTAAAAAATCATTTAATATCAAATTTCTACAATCCAATCTGAGATGCCACCACAAATTTCACGTGATAAAATCAAGAATGTTATATCAAAATAAAACAATATATCTGATAAAATGAGCAAAGGAATTAATACCATCATCCACTGGAACTGGGCCGGTTCCCACTTGAACCGGGCCTGTTCAGATCTGCTGGTTCACCAACTCTCCTCATCCGCTCATACCCACCTCCAGATTTCGGCCTCCCGTCTTCCCCGAAACGGTTAGGAGATGATCCGTAGTGCCCCGGATCCTGAACCGGAGAAGGACGATGTCCGCCAAAATCCTGTCTACCCTTAAAACCCCCAGGTTGTCCGCCCTTCACAATCTCCGGCCCGGGCTTCTCCTGCTTGCCCACAAAACCCGGCCTAAGGTGCGGCGGCACGAAACGGTTAGTCTTCACCGGAGAAATCAACGGAGACACCGGAGACGGCAAAGGAGACGAAGAAATCGCCGGAGTTGACCCAGTTCGTCCCTGTGGACGAAGCGATATTAAATCCGGTTCAAGATCCGACCTTGATTGATCCGGTGGCGTCACAGAAAAAACAACAGCACCTTTTTCCTTGTTTTCTTGCTGCTCGATCGATTGCTTCACAGGAATCGAAATAGGCTTCGGAGTCGGCCGGCTCAAAACAAGCATATGCCCATGGATTCGCGAGTTTGATATATTGGTTTTGCTTGGATTCGCAAAAGAAGCACCCGAAGAAGAGAACGATTTAGCTGAAGAATTGTTGTTACTCGTTTGATTATTGTTATTATTCAGCTTTTTATCGTATATGTCATTGAAGTTGAGGGAGGTGTATTTATTGCTTCTTGCCATCCACCTGTTCCACCGCCGTAACAGCTACCAATAACGCCACAGAGAGCCACCGCTACGAGGAGAGTTTTTTCTTTTTTCTGGGTGGTTGTGAAGTTTTGACTTTTTTGAGATGTTTGAAATATTTACTGTACGCCATTATTCTGGGTTGAGGTGGGGGGACATTGCTTGCTGGAGTCCGATAATGACGTTATTTTACCATAAATTTAATTATCTCTCCACCACATTTGACCTCCTGCATTTTAAAATAGTAGATTAACAAAGAATGCATTGTTAAAAAATAAGAAATTTTTTTATTTACGTGTAATATTATTTTATTGAAGAATGCGACATTAAAAAAAGGGAAGAAAAATGTATTTTAAAAATAATGAAGATCAAACAAGGGCTTAATCACTTTCCAAATTTGTTAAAATTGCCGTATGAGTATAAGAAGATTTTTCGCCATTTAACTTCTGGAATCCATATTGTTAGAACCCATTAAGACTTTTCGTCATAAGAGCTCCTAGGACTAGTCGAGCTCCACCAGTTAGCTTGTACTCGACTTGGCGACTTGCCTCACTCGCAACCCTTTTTCGTGTATTGAATAATGAATTAGCTTCATGTATGAGTAATATATATAACATTTTGGAGGAGATTTCATTTTTGATCAAAAGCAATTTAGTGCTCTTCAGTGATTAATGTTCGATTTGTCTGTATTGTTCATCTTTTTTCTTTATATGTTCAATTAAATACTTTTTCCTCTGCTACGGCTATGGAGGGTAGGGGTTGGTTTTCTAGCTGATTGCTAATTTTGTGCAATTTTGTGTCTTAAGTTTCACATTACTGGGAAAGTACAAGATTTTAGTGTAAATGCATGGTTTTTTACATTTTTATGGAAACGCAGTTTATTTGACTTGTTATTTGAAGTTCAAGTAATCGTGTATTTAATCATGCATGTAGACAAGTTCTGATTTATTTGAATTACTTTGGTGTTTATGGGGTCTACTTGTTTCGTGGAATAGCTGAAGTGGGAACTCCTTTTTAGAAGAAAAAATATTGAGTGTTTGTATATTTGCAAAAGAGCCTTTCCCCTGCAAATTATTCCTCTATCTTTGTATCTAACTTCTTCTTATATTCATTTTTCCAAAAAAAATCATTTGAACCCTTTTTCCATTCACTTATAATTCATATACCAGTTCACACTTTTCTAGGGGTTTAATGAAATCTGGTAGCTCTGGTTTATCGGTTCTTTTCAATGGTATCGGTGTTAAAAAAATGTCTGCATATCGCTTAAAGAAACAATCTTAAATATGTAGAACAGTGTGAACTACTGAGAAAATGGGAACTGCTTTTCTTTGACATTTTCTTATTTTAAAGTAAGTTTGACTTGTAATTTTTGAATAAGATGTACCCATGGGTTTCTGTGGTTCATTTTTATCGTAATTACAGAGGTTTGGTACATGTTTTTATTTTCAATCTATGCTACACAATTTGTTGAACATTTTGCTTACATGTTGAATGTATAGGTATATCCTGAAGGGACACACTTAATGGTCCCATGGTTCGAAAGACCAGTTAAGTTATTTATGATGTTTGTGCACGACCTCAAGTAGTGGAGAGCACGTCAGGCAGTCGTGACCTTCAGATGTTAAGCCCCTCTCTCTAGCCATCCTCCCTTCTCTCTTCCCTTCGATTTCAATACTTTGCTTCTGGGGGCTTGGGGACCACCATTCTATGATGTACAAGTTGTAAATGGACACTTTCTTGTTTTGTTTCATTCTGAATGGCATGACTCTGGTTTTGAAAGGAGAGATTTTAGAATTTTTATTTAGGTTCCTATTCTAACTTCACTTCTGCAGAAAATGATAAACCATATCCACCAGGAATATGCAGATCCTCACTCAGTAGTGATAGTTCCTTCTCCAAATTAAAATATTCTATTCAAATATTAAAGTTTTTCCCTAATCTCAAGATAATCAATCCTTGTGAGTGGGAAAATACTGACTGAATCTTATCTATATACCACTGTCAATTTTTACTCGTGTAGCTGAAATCCATTATCTAAACTGCTAGGAAGTATGCAAGTAACTTCTGCATTGTAAAATTTTTTTTACTTCACTTATTGCTTTTGATCTGTTTTTTCTATAGACATGACTCTTAATGATTTCTTAATACTCCATATTCATTTAAATAAATAATGATACTATTTTCCAATTACTTGTGGTGGTTTTTTTTTCTTTTTGATTTCGATTCTTTATTTTTTTATTCGATAGTATCAAAAAACAATTATCTACGTTCCCAACGTGTCCATGATGTAGCACCTGGCGGACTGTTAGCTAGTGTGTATCATCCTACGTTTGATCTGTAACATTATTTTTGTCATTTTGAACCAACAAAAACTTCCCTCATTCAATTGACTAAACGTAATACGGGATCTTCTCAATCAGATTTTTATTGAAGTTGCAAAACCACTCATGTCCATTCTGTGCCTTTGGAGTGGGGTGTGTTTGAAGGCAACAATAAAATCTGCAACTGAATAGAATAATCTGCAAAACCCCTTTCTTATTTCCTTGTCTTTTTTCTGCGGGAGTGGGCAAAGGGGCATCATTAGCTCGGTCATTGGATGTTAATGTGGTAATGCACTAGAAGGTACAGCACACTTGTCTGCAGACATGTTTGTGTGACCTCTATGTTCTTGATTGCTTCAAATATTTTGTAAATTCTGTTGATTACTATGGCTATGTTTTGACATCTGAAGAAAAAAAAATACTATTTTAATTTGTGAAATTAGCTTAAAGTAAAAAATTACTTTCTTTACCTTCCAAAAAAATAAAAATCTTTGATCATTCTCATTGTCATTGCTTGGTTTTCTATTTGATCTTCAGGTAAAAATTGGTCTTCGGATTCTCACTCGTCCAGTGCCCGACCAGTTATCCACAGTTTATCGAACTCTTAGTGAAAACTACAATGAGAGGGTTCTGCCTTCAATTATTTATGAAACTTTGAAAGTTGTGGTTCCCCAGTACAATGCTAGTCATCTTATCACCAAAAGAGAGCCAAGTGGCTAGTTGAAATTTATATAACTATTCAGTCCTTTTCACACAACACATACTAGGAGTATACATGTTTTATGAGCTTTTAAATACACCCCATGTTCTCTTCACTTCCCCAAATACAATTTTGTAATTTTCAGTTTTATCTTTCAGGAAAATGTCAATTTTACCCTTGAGCCTAACCCCTTCNATACAATTTTGTAATTTTCAGTTTTATCTTTCAGGAAAATGTCAATTTTACCCTTGAGCCTAACCCCTTCTTTCATACATATCACCATGACCTTCTCCATGACAACCTCCCTAGTGCCATCTTCCTACGCTCTCAATCCCATCACCACCTTTTGTTGTCCAGCCAAATTCTTTACCAACATCTGTGCCTACCTTAAACCACCACCGTACCCCATTCAACCTTCACCATCACTTTGTTGTTTTCTGCTGTTTCACTATTTGTACAGTGATTATTGTACTGTGATGTCAGCCAACATTGTTCCAACGTTCAAATTGGCTGTCAGAGAGAAAAATGAGGTTGGGGGTTTGGTTGGTTTTTTTTTGGGGGGGGGGGGGGGGGGGGTAACCTAGAAAAATGTGTTTCTTTGGGATAATATCCAGAAACTTTATCATTTAAGATAAAATCTGTGTATAAGAGAGTAAAAAACCTGCTAAAATTCTGACGCACATTTAAGAGTCTATACAACTTAAATAAAGCAGGTTGGTTATGTGGAAGAGCAATTCTGATTTTAGTCTTGTATTCAACTAGGCACTAGCTATATCATTAGATTGCAAGGGAAAATATCCTATTGATTAGTGTGAAATAAAATATTAACTCGACAAAGAATAATTTGAATGTCAATATATGGCAAATGTCGAATGGTAAAGGACAGCGGCCTTTTGTTCATTCTAAAATAGATGAACAGGTTGAAAAGTGACAAGATTGCATTTGGATGTGGGCTTGAACCAAACTTGGAGCACGGAATCTGGAAAGGTATGGGATCGAGTCAGACAGATAGATGAAGATGGTTCTATGTACTATTTTCTAATGGCATGGTCAAGCATTAGTAGAATATCCCAACTGGGTTGGGGTCGTATAATTGAATTTCAGTATTTGTATATCTTATGCAGGCTGTCAGTAGGGAAATATGGAAAATATTGATGGATAGAGCTGCCAACTTCAACATTGCATTGGATGATGTGTCCATTACAAGCCTTACTTTCGGAAGGGAATTCACAGCTGCAATTGAAGCTAAACAAGTAGCTGAACAAGAGGCTGAGAGCCAAGTTTGTGGGGGAAAAACCCGAGCAAGACAAACAGAGTGCTATTATTAGAGCACAGGTAACTTATTTTTTGTTATTCTATGATGACTACTTTCACCTTTTATCTTCTTATCATTTAAGACTTTTTCATCAAGTAAAAATGAGAGTGCTTTCACTCAACTACTAAAACTTTCACCTTATGTTTTTTGATCATGTAAATTCATCAGTAAAAATGAGAATGTACATTCACTCACGAGCAAATGGTTTTGATTTGTACCCTCTTGCCGATTTCTTTAATTCTTCTGCCTGATATCTAGCAAATTCTGAATTTGTCTACCAGGGTGAGGCCAAGAGTGCTCAGCTGATTGGTCAAGCTATTGCTAACAATCCAGCATTTATTACTCCGGAGAATTGAAGCATCTCGAGAAATTGCACACACCATCACAAATTCAAACAAGGTGTACTTGAATTCTGATTATCTGTTGATGAACCTTCAGAATCTGAACTTGGAGCCAGGTGGAAAGAAGTAACGGCAAATTGGCTGAACTATTTTTTACCCGTCTGAATTTAGATTTTCTTCTCGAGCCAGTGAAGTAGTGGTCACGGCTCAAGCTGGCTGCAATCTACGAATGGAACTTTCTATTTCTTATCTCTACTCTACCATAAATAAAAGGGTGACTTCTCAATTACTGTTCATAAGCCGCGAGCCGAATGGCTTTTTGGCTCGGCTCGACTTAGCCGTCCAAGCTGGGGGTTTTTTTTTTCCTTTTGATTCAGTATCCGCGAGCCGAGCCGAATGGCTTTCTGGCTCGGCTTGGGTCGACTAAGCCGATTTTTTTTTTTTAATACGTTTGATTCAGTGTTTTAAGTTACAAATATGCATTTCAAGCGATTTAAAATTTGTTGAAAAT
>CAIGRT010134033.1:0-10874 GCA_903798405.1 Fraxinus platypoda
TGAGTATGGTTCCATTTTTAAAGGAAATTCTGTCAAAATTTTCAAAAAAAAAAAATTTAAAGAAAAAGAGGTTTTTATTAGTCAAAGGAGGCCATGCAATTGAAGTATAGTTATAGTTGTCTTGGTGATGGGTCCAGTGCCAAGCTGGCACTTATCATTGTCGCACGTCACATCTTAAGTCTAGTAAGGAGTTTGGGACAGGGCGTGACAGTCTGAGGGCGAGATACCAGACAGGAGAAAATGAGTTGATTATAATGTATTCAACTTCGAAGGCTATATCTCTAATTCGTATCACAATTTCTTGAAACTCTGGATGTTTCTGCATATTGACGCCACTGAGGAAGGATCGCAGATCCAATAGCTCATCATGTATTGTTAAAAGTTGATCCTTCACCCTAAAAACCCTTGTGATTCAGTAGATCCTTGAGATCGTCAAGGAGATAATCAACAATGAAAAGCGAAGCCACAACAGTCTTGGTAGGCATATCAGTCTGGATCTTTGAGACTGTTATGCAATGTTTTTCAATCTTGGTTTTCAAGATCTCAAACTTTCGCAACAGATTAGAAAGCGACTGATCCATTTTTATCACGAGAACTGGATTCTTGGTGAAAAATAATGAGTGTAAGAAATTAGCTACCTCGTTGACCACGGTTTCTATATCTGTCAATATGTTCTTGGTTTCCTCCAACTCAGTGGCCTGTGATGACGTATCTCCAAGAAATGTGATAACAAATTTCAGCTCCATCCGAAGAATTTCGTTTTGATCCTTGAAATCTGAATTTTTCCAAGATTTCAAGGAGAGTCGATAAAGACCACAAGAAGTTTGTTAATAGTGTTTGTAGTAGTACCTTTAGAGGACATTTGCGGCTTGGGGACTGCAAAGAATACGCGGAGCTCTTGCATCACTGACACACACCATATGACGAAGGGTTCGACTTCGTGATTGGTGTAATACAATCTCTCAGTAGACAGCACTTTATCATTTACTTGGTCATTCACTGCTGAATGACGCCTAGAAAAATCAATAACTTCTTCAATTTGGGAAAACAAATTTTTTATATAATTGATGACAATTAGAATGATTTGTCCTCGTGCATGAACAGTTTCGAGTTCTTCATTCTCGAGCAAAATATTTTCCATGAGATCAAGAACGATCTTGAAAAATAATTTTCAGAAAGTAATTGGAGGGAGCCATTTCACCCTTCTTAGAGATGAGGTTGGGAAGAGAATGTATTTTGTTCTTTCAATTTTTCAATATCTGCTATTTGGACAGAGTTCATTTTGTGGCATAATACTATATCCAAACCTAATTTCCACTTTCCGAAATTGACTTGCATAATTTATTCATGGATAACTGGCATAAAATGTCCCTAACGTTTGCCTGTTTTGACCAAATCATTTTAATCTTTTTAATTTTGACATTTCGATCCTCAAATCATCATTGTTCAAATCTTATTGCAGTCTATTTCATCCATTAAAAACTTATAAAGCCCTTGTTTGAGTCTCTTTTTTTTTTTTTTTNACTTGACCACATTTCAACCACATTTTTTAATAAAATAGTATTATACAGAATTCTAAAAAAATTTCTTATTTTTTAATCATACATTTCTCATCAATACACTATTTAAAAATGCATTTTTTTTTTTTTGAAAAATATGAGGCTCAAACATGCCCAAAATAATGAATTTATCATCCTCTTTAAAATAACAAAAATAAAATTAATAATAGCAATGAAATAATTACAGTTAAGAGTCTCATATTTTTTAAAAGTGCAAATGATTTTCACTTAAAATAATTTTAAAATGATCTAATGAACACCGGTGCTCATTTTATATTAAGCATAGATGATGTGTAACATAAAATGATATATATATATATATATATATATATATATATATATATAGCCACACCTATTCCACATCTCCCACCATCGGTCACCACCACCAAAATTATTTTGATGTATAATAAAAAAATTAAATAAATAAAAACAAAATGATTCTTCCTCATCCAATTTCCCTACACCACCACCACTTCCCATTCTTCTAATCCCACTGCGGCACCACCCACTCAACTATTGCAACTTCATAATTATCTTTTTCTTTTTTTCGGACATAAAATATCATTTCTCCTCCTTCCCTTTAGATATCGATAAAATTAAACAAAATCAAAAGAAAATTCTAAAAATTAACACCTCCAAAATTGACTTCTTCAATCCCTTCGATCCAATGTTCCAAATTATACCCATTGCTCTCTAACACACACTGACTTTCTTCATTGGCTCAATCTGAATCCTCTTAATTCTGCATGAAATTTAAGCATAATTCTAGATTCACACACGCTTGGATCTTAATTGACCCTACAATAGTTTTGAACTGAAATATATATAGTGATAGTATAGGCTAAGTGGTGGTGGCGGGTTGGAGTGTCAGAGCTGACAAAGACGGTTTTGGATAAGGGCACCAACCCTTTGATGTGGCTCTGCAAGGGGGGAGTTGGTGGTCTTGTGGTGGGATGGGTACAATTAGTCGTGGTGGTCTGTGGCGGGATGGGGAAATAGGGTAAGGAAGAACCATTTTGCCTTTTTTTTTTAAATATTATTTTCTTTTCAGTTATTTTTGTGGTGGTAGTGACAGTTTGTCAGCCTCTTGAAGGTTGACATGCGCGATGGCATAAGCACGCCTTGCACTCATGCCGGGACTTTGCGGATAAGTGTGTTGATGGTGGACACTTCGGATTTTCGGAGTAAGGAAAATGTGGGCTTCAATTTGGCTGTGTCAAAATGTTGTAAACTGGTAAGGCATGGGCTGATCCAACTTGCTGTTAGTGGGCTTTAGTCCACAAATTCGGGTGTCCAAATATGGCACATGTTTGACACATGTGTTCGGCAGTTTTCGTCATCTATACATGTGGAAAGTATGGATGGTTGCTGGGAATGATGGTGGGAATCATTTTCTGGCAGTTCTAAGCCAACTGGTTTAGTTTATCCCTTTTGCAATTAAGGGTGTTAACTGCATACGAATTTTGGTCTATAAATAGAGAAGGCCATAGACTGTTCAGGCATAGAGTGTGTTGTGTTCCTTCAGTATAGCCTTCCTTTTCTTGTATTATTGTGGAGTAATAAACGAGTTGGGGTTTACCTATAAAGCAGTGTGTTTCCTTACATTGTTGCCTTTACTTTTTGTGTGTTCATTGTGCAAGTTCGTGGGCTGACTGAGTGCACCTCAGTGCCATCATAGGCGAGAATTTGGCTAAGTATTTTTACTAAGAATTCGTCTCTGTGATAATTGGTATCAGAGTCTTGTTGCAGTTGCTGGGTTTCGCTTACAGATATGGCTGCAAGTCAGAATCTTAAAGGTCGGGTTTCTGCGTTGGAGGATTTTGTCGGTGCTCCTATGACCGACAGTGCAGTCAGTTTGGCTGCACAAGTCACGCACATGATGATGTACACATAAAATTGATGGCTCGGTTCGAAGAGTTTGCTAGCGGAGTAGATGAAAGGAAATCTTTGTTCATGAAAGATTTGTTAGATCTTGCTGATTACACAAAGGCTTGGTTTTATGCTCTTGAAGGTAAAATTTTCTTGCTGAAATTGGCCCTAAACAGTATTACTGCGCGGGAGGCAGTGGGTGTTTCAAAAATTCGTGTCCCTGAACCAAAGCAGTTCAATGGTGCTTGTAATGCCAAGGAGTTGGGAAATTTCCTGTGGGATATGGAGCAGTACTTCAAAACTGTTCGTATTTCAGATAAGGAGTGGCTAAATATTACCTCCATGTATCTCTCAGGAGATGCAAAATTGTGGTGGAGAACTCGGGTGAAGGATGACGAAGCTACATGTTTGTTACTTGTTGTTATATGGGAAATGTTGCAGAAGGAATTGAAGGATCAGTTCCTGCCTTGTAATACGACTTGGGTTGCAAGGGAATCTCTCAAAAAGTTAAGGCAGTCAGGTAGTGTGCTGGAATACGTAAAGGAATTCAGTAGTCTAATGCTGGATATCCAAAATATGTCCGAGGAGGATAAGCTTTTCAACTTTATGTCAGGACTACAAGGTTGGGCACAGGCAGAATTGCGGAGGCAAGGAGTGAAGGACTTTCCTTTGGCAATGGCTGCAACGAATTGTCTTGTTGATTACAAGATGGGTGGTAACTCCTCTGTTCAGAGGAAAAGCAATGAGAAGAAGGCTGGTACGTCGAAAGATTGGAAGAAATGGGATAAGAAGAAAAAATTCGAGGGCCCTAAATCGAAAGATGGTGATCAGTCCGAACTCAAGTCAAAGAACTTCAATGGATGCTTTATTTGCAATGGTCCTCATCGTGCAAAGGACAGTCCAAAGAGGGAGAAACTTAATGCCTTAAGGTTGGAAGGCAGTGATGACAGCTCGGACGATGCCCCATCAAGAGTGAATCCGTTACAGCTCGTGAATGTCGTCACTATACTGCAGCGTGGCTTGATGTATGTTCAAGTTACTATTGATGGAAATAAAGTTTTGGCAATGATGGACACGAGTACTACTAACAACTTTGTAAGTTCAAGGATCGTGGAAAAGTTGGGTTTAAGCATGACTCAGGTAAACATGAAAATTAAGGTTGTGAATTCTGCAGCACAGCCTGTGAAGGGATCTGCTGAAGTCACCCTTCATATGGGTGAATGGGAGGGAAAGTACAATCTGATGACTGTTCCCTTGGATGATTTCGATTTGATCCTTGGTATTGAATTCTTTGTCAAGGCGAAGGCCTCCGTGGTACCACATCTGCATGGATTATACATTGCAGATGAAGAAAGTCTCTGTTTTGTACCAGCGAGATATCTTGACAAGAACAAAGGAAAGCAGATTCAGGACGAAATGCAATCTGCAAAACATCTTAAGACTGGTTTAAAGAAAGAGGAGATGACTTTTGTTGCAGCTTTGGTATAGATCAAAGAAGATCAGGTTGTGGAGGTACCTGATCAGGTTGCAAGTGTCTTGGAGGAGTTCGTTGATGTGATGCCCCCAGAACTTCCAAGAACTCATCCACCTCGTCGTAAAATTGAACTCGAACAAAGTGCAAAGGCTCTTGCACAAACCCCATATCGAATGGCGCCGTTGGAGTTGGCAGAGTTGAAGAGGCAGCTTGATGATTTACTTGATGCAGGTTTCATTCAGCCTTCGAAAGCTCCCTATGGTGCCCCAGTTCTGTTTCAGAAAAAGCATGATGTTTCCATGAGGATGTGTTTGGATTATCGTACACTGAATAAGGTGACGGTGAAGAAAAAATATCTGGTGCCTAATGTTGCTGATCTGTTTGATCGATTGGCTAAAACTTCATTCTTCACAGAGCTGGATTTGCAATCGGGCTATTGGCAATTAAGAATAGCTGAAGGGGATGAATCAAAGACGGCATGTATGACGAGGTATGGTTCTTTTGAATTTCTGGTCATGCCCTTCGGTCTTACGAATGCACCTGCTACATTTTACAATCTAATGAATGATGTGCTGTACGAGGTTTTGGATGATTTTGTGGTAGTATATCTAGATGATATTGTGATATACAGTAGATCACTGGGTGATCATCTTGTCCACTTAAGGAAGGTGTTCTCACGGCTTAGAGAACAGCAATTGTATGTCAAGAAGGAGAAATGTGAATTTTGTCGTTCGGAGGTGATGTTTTTGTGACATTGGGTTGGTCAAGGAAGAATCAGAATGGATGGATAGAGGGTAAAAGCTATCATAGAGTGGCCAAGTCCATCCAAGGTTGCTGAACTACGTTCTTTTCTTGGATTAGCAAACTACTATCGACGTTTCATTCAAAGTTATTCCAAGAAAGTGAACACCTTGACGGACTTATTAAAGAAGGATCGGAAATGGGAATGGATCGAGGAGTGCCAACGATCTTTTAAGAATTTAAAATAGGCTGTTTCAACTGAACCGGTGTTGTAGTTGCTTGACTTTGAGAAGCCATTTGAAGTACACACTGATGCAACAACGATATTCAACTCATAAGAAGGATGATGGCGGTTGTTCATTGTCTTGAGACTTGGCGACATTATTTGTTAGGAACAAAATTCACTGTTCTAACAGATAATGTAGTTAACACATATTTTCGGTCCCAAAAGAAGTGTCGGCAAAACAAGCAAGATGACATGAGTTTTTGGCTGAGTTTGATTTTGTATGGGTTCACAAGCCAGGCAAGTAGAATCAAGTTGTTGATGCACTCGTTCGAAAATCTGTGGAAGCTTATGTATCGGCTTTGATGACAGTCGAATCGAATTTTCTTGACAGAATCAGACAGTGGGCTAAAAAGTATGCTGTTTATACCAAGTTGTTGCAGGAAATTAAAGATGACTTGGTAAGACGGTATTGAATCAAAGATGGTTTGATCTATGCTAAAGGCAGCAGATTGTATGTGCCTTTAGGTGGGAGACTAAGGCAAATACTGTTGAAGGAAACTCATGATCCACTATGGGTAGGTTATCCGGGCATCAAAAGAATGCTGGCTTTGCTCTCGAAATCGTATTACTGGCCGAAGATGGGTGACGAGGTAGAGGTGTATGTGAAATCTTGCTTGGTGTGCCAGTAGGATAAAACAAAAATGAGGAAAGAGGCAGGTTTGCTCCAGCATTTGCCGGTTCCAGAACGACCCTGGCAGTTGATTTCTATGGATTTCATTTCAGGTTTCCCGAAGGTTGATGGGTTCAAGTCCATTATGGTGGTGGTCGACAGATTCTCAAAATATTCATTCTTTATTCCAGCTCCGCATGAGTGTACAGCGAACGTTGCTGCTGGAATTCTTCAAGAATGTGGTGAAGTACTTTGGAATACCTGAGGACATTGTGAGTGATCGGGATTCTCGGTTTACAGGAAAATTCTGGACCATGCTGTTCAACGTGATGGGGTTTGAATTGAAGTTTTCAATAGCAAATCATCCGCAGATAGATGGTTAGACGAAAAGGATAAATGTATTGCTGGAGGAATACCTCAGACACTATGTTATAGTGTCAGAAAAAATGGGTTGTCGTGCTTGATAGGGCTCAATTTTGCTATAAGCTACATCAATCTTCTACTACGGGGATGTGTCCAACCGAGTTAATTATGCGACATATACCCAAGACTCCTCTTGAGATTGTAAAAGAAGGAGGACGCAGTGTGTGTCCAGCTGCTTTTCAGTTTGCTCAAGATAAACAGGAAATGCTTGAGCAAGCAATTGACAGTCTTGCGAAGGTTGCCCGATGGATGAAAAAGTATGCTGATCAGAACATGAGGGATATGGAGTTTCAGGTTGGGGATAAAGTTTTGTTGAAACCAACTCCCCAGATTTGGAAGAATATTAGTAGGAAGACCGTACGTCGTGGGCTAGTTCAAAAATATGATGGTTTTTCGAAGTAATCGAGCGTGTGGGAAAGGTAGCATATCGATTGAAGCTACCTGATCGTTTAAAGGTTCATCCTACTTTTCACGTGAGCTATCTGAAGCCCTTTAATAAGAGTTTAGTGGGAGAAGATCATTTGCAGGCCAAGAGGGCTCCTCCTATGATTAGAAAACAGTATGATAAGGAAGTGGCAAAGATTATGGGTCATCGAACAATGGGGGCAATTAAGAAGAATAGAAGGACGGATTATCTTGTCTTGTGGAAAGGTAGCAGCAGGGTTGATACAACCTATGAAAGGGATGTCGATTTGTGGCAGTTCGAGGACAAGGTGAAGGAGTATCTTGATTCTCTTTCGACGAGGACGTCATACTTTTCTGGTGGAGAAGGTTTGTCAGCCCCTTGAAGGTTGACATGCGCGATGGCATGAGAACGCTTTGCACTCATGTCGAGACTTTGCGAATAAGTGTGTTAATGGTGCACACTTCGTATTTTCAGAGCAAGGAAAATGTGAGCTTCAATTTGGCTAGTGTCAAAGTGTTACAAACTGGCAAGGCATGGGCTGATTCAGCTTGCTGTTAGTAGGCTTTAGTCCACAAATTCGAGTGTCCAAATATGGCATATGTTTGACACGTGCTGGGCAGTTTTCGTCATCCATACAGGTGGAAAGTATGGGTGGTTGCTAGGAATGATGGTGGGAATCAGTTTCTGGCAGTTCTAAGCCAACTAGGTTGGTTTATCCCTTTTGCAGTTAAGGATGTTAACTGCATACGAATTTTGGTCTATAAATAGGGAATACCATAGACTGTTGAGGCATAGAGTGTGTTGTGTTCCTTCTGTATAGCCTTCCTTTTCTTTTATTATTGTGGAGTAATAAACGAGTTGGGTTTACCCATAAAGCAGTGTGTTTCCTTACATTGTTGCATTTACTTTTCATGTGTTCATTGTGCAAGTTCGTGGGCTGATTGAGTGAAACCTCAGTGCAATTATAGGCGAGAATTTGGCTAAGCATTTTTACTAAGAATTCGTCCATGTGATACAGATACAGGTAGAGATGGCAACGGGTCCCGTCCCGCCTTAGACGGGGTGGGTGCGGGGAGCGGGCCTTCCCTTTTTTTTTTCAAAAATTTTGAGTTAAAATACAAATTCAAAATTTTAAAATCCAAAGCAAATAATACTCAAACTAACTACATCAATATCCAAAGCAAGTACTCGAAACAAACAATGTCCAAAACAATTTTTTTTTATTCTTCACGAAGCGGGTTCGGGGCGGGACGGGGCATCTCCGCTTCGTCCCGCCCTGAAACCCAAGACGGGGCGGCGATCCCCGCCCCACCCCGCCAACCAGTTGGGATGGGTTTTTTTCGCCCCATTTGGGATGAGACGTGTTTTTTTTGCCATCACTAGCTAGATACATGGGATCCTGGGGTCATGTAACCCCCAACTTTTGGGATTTTTTTTTCTATTTGGTAGAGATTGAAATCTATATTTTAATTTAAATCAAAGTTAACAATTAATTTTAATAATATATTTAATGGGATCCACAACTTTGCAACTTTTTTCAAAATTTACTAAAAATCTGATTTTATTTCCTTCAAATATGAACAAAATCACTATAAATTTAAACTTTTTTGTTTTCTCTCTCTCTGGTGGCTCAATCCCTCGCGCCTTTTATCAAAATCATAACTATTCTAATTTTTTAAAATTTACCTATAATTTCTCTATAAATTATCATATATATTATAAATCTTCACTTCCCAATTAAATTTTCAACTAATTAGAACCTAAATTTTCATTTTCTCCTATCAGATTGTGTATACAAAATATGTATGAAATGATTACATCTAATTTGTCTTGTGTTTAAAGAATTGTATTTATTTGATTGATTATTAGTATTTAATATTGATTATATGTTTTTCCTTTCGATTACTTGAATTAATTGTTTTAATTGATTGTTTGAAGGAAATATAATATAAATTCTTTAAACGTAAATATGTATTTTATTGTGATGAGCAAACTACTGATAAAATAACCATTCAAAATAAAATGGATGAAAATGATGAGCAAAATATTGATGAAGGAAATTTTTTAAACGTAAATATGTGTTTTCTCAGGTCAAGTATGAATCATTCAAAAATAAAAAAACAAAATATTTAATTTGTACAGGGTTTGATTATACCCCTAACTCAAAATGTCTGCGTCCACCTCTCGGTGGTGGTGATGGCTGAGGGTGGGAGTGGAGTGGGGGATGAGGGTAGGCGAGGTTGCTCGGCAAGATGAATTTTTTTCCTTTGTTTGTTAATATATTTTAAATTATTTTAATTGAAACTCAGTTGCACATTTTGAAAATTTTGGAATTTTAGATGCACTTATATCTTTCTTTCTTTCTTTTATTTTTGTTTATTTAAAAAGGTGGACAACTTCATCATTTCACAAGGCTTCAAATATGGAAATGACCGGCGATCCTTTAATTATTCTATCTTACATATGGATAAGTTGGAATAATCGGCTAATACAAACCAAATCGACAACAATATTAATTATACCAAATATTATTCCATTCTAAAAAAGTAATAGTTAATTTTCAACTGATGATCCTTTTTAATTTTTAATTAATTTCTATTAAAAAAACGTATTATGCTTTTAAATCAAACAATTCAACATAATATAAGAGTGTATAAAATTTCCGAGTTCAAGGCTCGCTGCCACGTATCTATTTAAAATTATGTAAGTGTAAGGCTATTTATGGGAAAAATAAATATCACCTACACAAGAAAGAGGGATGTTAAGGACAATAATTTTAATTTATACTTGCGAAGTTATTCTAACAATTTAAACTTTTAAATCAAATAGTTCAACAGTATATACATCAATATTACCTATAAAAATGAGTTTTCCATTTGAATATAATAACTAAACTTCAATTTATTTTGATTGATAGTCACTCCGTAAGCCCCTGTAAGTAAAATTTAGGGTCTGTTTGAGTCATATTATTTTGGAAGAATGTATTCTAGAATAGTAGATTGATGAAAAATGTATGGTTGAAACAAAAGGAAAAGTTATTGATGTGATGGAAAATATTATTTTATTGAAGAATGTGTGGTTGAAAATGAGTAGAAGAATGAAAATGAAAATTTTAATTTGGCTCAAACAGGGGCTTAATGTGAGAATCCCACCCGAACGTCAAAAATCGACACCAATCTGATGTGTCTTATGTGACCACATAAATTTGCTACCTAATTGGTATGTTGTCGTATGCACCCAAAAATAGTCCTTAAACTTCTAAAACTAATGTAATTATGGAAGTAAGGGTCGATCCCACGAAGAGTGTGCAATTCAACAATTTATGCTTCGTATAATGATTGGGGGGTTTTGTTTATAACGAAATCAATCTTATAACAAATAACAATGTAAATTAACGAGTTGTATTAAATCAATGAAACGAGTCTTGATCAAAGTCAACTTCCATCATTTGAGATTTATAACCATTCATCAATCCACAAAGAATAATCAATTCACATTTACAATAT
>CAIGRT010134077.1:733-19064 GCA_903798405.1 Fraxinus platypoda
CCTTGGGATGATTTTTTGTGAGTGAGCACCCCCCCCCCCCCCCCCCCCCTTTGAAATCTTTTCGCAAAACGCCAATATTAAGCCTATCTAATCAAAACAACAGTCCTTAAACAGCAGTAGTAGATAGTGATCATAAAGATGTACATGAAGGGTTTCACCAAATGCATCTAGGTTGGTGATTTTAGGTTTGCCATATGTAGAGCCGTCCGAGGTCGGTGGAGTTTTGCGAGAGTGGCGGTCAGTAGGCAGACTACAATGCAGTCATAATAGGAAACTTCTGAGCTGAGGTTGCTTCGCGTATGAAAATTTAGTTTGGTGCTGTAAACCAGGCAATATTGAGATTACCAGGCAATATTGAGATTAGTTTTGTTCTCGATAAATCTGAAGTCGAGTTCATGAATTTTCTGGTGCTATATCGAAATCAAATACATGCAGCATGACTTAAAATATTTAATGTATTTTCTGAATGTATTTATTTCATTCGAAAAATATTTAATTACTAGTAGTGGGCAGTTGGTGTCATAAATATACTGCATTTTCAAAAACGAACAATTTGTTACAACTTGCTTTGCTGAACTAATATAGGACACGACTCAACAAAAGCTGTCCTGAGATAATACTTTTACACAACTGCAGAAAACCTAACAAAATTGGCAATAGACACTGCCTGATGTCTTCTGCTCACTAGTAGTACATCAAAAAAGGATGGCAATTTCTTGGCAGAGTAGATTGCCTTTGATTCGTTGGAGTATTACCAACGGTATACATAATCAGAGGTATTGTCGAAGGCTCTCACCACTTAGATTTTCCATTTCCTTCAGAATCTCTTGTGCAAGAGATTTGACAGGCAACTCAACATCCTCGAGCAATTCACCGAGGAAGGGGATTGTTTCGGGCAAAAATGCCAGATATTCTTCTTTAAATTTCTCTACAAGGTACTGGACAATTCTGAGACCCAAAATACGGGGCCGTACATTTTCAGCACGAGTTTGCATCAACACCTGCATTGGAAGAATTCAAATTAGAAGGTAACAGAGAGAATTAGAATGATGTATTGGTTGTGTATATTTACCCCCCAAGTTGATCTCTTACTCAACAATCAGAATAATTTGAACACACTTAGGCCATCACTTTTCTAAGTAGAATTATAATGGTGATGTTTGCCTGCAGGATTTGACATACGTCAGAATGGAATGGTTTTAGCATCAAATGAAGGTGGGATTGGTGTTAAATCAACATGGGATATCCCATGTTTATAAATGACGAGAACAACAGAACCAATATCCCCTATACTGATTCAGCTGCGTTTGGTATACAGTGATGGAGCCTAGAAGAGAGAATCAAGATCCTGCCCCCACCCCTCTACTTGAATCCTACCACTAATCATTCTAAGAGATGGATCCCTAAAGCAAAATAAGTTACGCTAAGTTATATTACAAATCAAATCCAGCACAATTAACCTATTGGCCAACTAAAATATATAGTAAAAGAGAGAGGAGGATGTGAATTTGTAAACACTGCAATCAATAATCAGCATTTATAGGGAAGGGATAAAAGGTAAAATATGCTTTTCTGTTTTTAGATTTGTCTGTGCATCCAAAGAGAGATAATACTAAAAATATGCAATACAAAGACAAACCGTAGCTAGAATATCAGATTGATTACTGGAAGGAAATATTTTGCAGACCTCATGATTCAGCGGCTTCCACAGAAGGTCAGAACCAGCAGTAACAGCCATCTGGCCAATACAAGCAACCAACAAATCATCCACTTCCTTCACCGATGGTATGTCTGGATATAATTCTAAAGAGACTGGGGGATCCACGACAAGTTGTGACACAATTGGTTTCAGAAGAACCTGAAATAAGAAATAGTACATTTCAATCAAAAAGAAACAAAGGAAGAAACTGTGCCAGACTACGTAAAATATTCTCGACTCTGTAGTATACAAAAGCCAATAGTCACGTTTGTTGCAATAAGATGGAAAAGAACAAAGAAGTCCTTTAATCAGAAAACTACCATTCGGTCTGATAGTGAGTGGGCGAAAATATGATATAATCCTAAATATCATAATTACAGGGTTACTTAAATTGTCCTACAAAACACGCAACCTTCCTTGGCACCTCCACCCCCAAACCAGAAACCAATACCCAATTCCACTCCCATAAAAATATAAAATAAAAAATAAAACTGTCCAGATCTAATTACCTAAAGAGCAAAAACAGCATTACCAGAAAGGAGGAAACACCATCAGATTGATAGCCTCACTTTTAAATACGAGAAAAAAAATAAAAATAAATAAACATAGTTTATAAACAATCCCCTTGCAGAAGCATTCAAGAAATGGCAAAATTTAATCTGCATATGGCCCCCCAATATTTGACACCATTTACAGTGCAAACAAGTTGTCAAGACATGAAGCAAAAGGGATTTAATAGTAAGATGCATCCTTGCCTGAAAATTGGATGAATCAAGAAATTTAAGGCTTCCAGTATCATAGAGAAAACATTTATGTAGAGATGATAAAATCAATGCCCTTAGATGCCACATTTCAAGCGACAATCCAACATCTCTGTCCTCTGAGTTATTGCTTGCTTCGTGAAGCTTTGTTTTCTTCTTTCGAACTGGGCCTGTTTTCGTATCATCGGCACGAACAAGATATCGAACACAGCCATCAAGCAAGTACTTGAAGTAAGGCACAAACAGTGATCTGCAATGAAATGAAAACCATTGAATCATACAAAGACATGCAAGAATTCGGCAAATCTGATTGGTTGACGTCTTGAAAAATGTTGTGGGCCCCTAAAGCATTAAAATACTTGGCCTTGTGAAATATACAAGGATACGAGATACAACATTTACATTTTAAATAAAATAATTGGTTTGGGTTAAAATGCAAAAGCAACGATGACACGATTCCCTAAGTGGCCACAAAGTCCATGCAAATGATGGCTTAAGCCTACAAATTTACTTTCCCTGAGCGACAAATATAAAAGCCAATGGGGCCAAGATGGATGGTGAAGGAGCAAGAACAGCAAGACTTTGTTTTCGCAGGTGGCAGACGGTGATTTTTGGAGAATCCATGAGATAATCGATATCCTCTCCTGGCAACGAACATTCAAGCGGTATAGTTTGACCAATCCTAAGAGTACGTATCACTGAATACCTGATTGTAGATCTTTTTCAAAATTGTGACTATTCAATATCTCATTCACATAATATCCTCATTTTATGTGGCATTCAATTCTTATAATATGTGGAAAACTGATATTCATGTCAACTAAGTAACCATCACGCCCATTACACATTAATTTGGTCCCAAACATTAGAATGTCAGGACATGAAATGAAATGTTTATTCGTCTCAAATTCCCACAAATCAAATTTTGGAATACTAGCTTGCTTGCAACGAAAAACCATTAACCTAGATTACTTTCAAGAAACCTACGTGACAGACCAGAAAGCTGTTATCAGATAAATCAATAGCTAACTTACCGATGGTTGTCAGCAAGTTTGTTGACCAATCCATAGAAGGAAATTACACGATTAATTGTTTGTCCAGAAGCATATTCACCATCTTCGACATCTGAACTAGACCATTCAATACTCTTGATGAAAAGAGGCCTGAACATAGTCTCTGTTAGTTTCATAGTCAGGGTAACTGTCGCACTTAAGACATTTTTCTCAACAATAATGATATTTTTAATTGATGCAGGGTGTTGGCGGCGAAGATCAAGTGCTAGCAAGCACAAGTCAAAAATCTTCATATAATAAGCACCAACAGATGATCTGTCCATCGAATTAACCAAGTTCCCTAGCATTTCAAAAACAATTGATAAACTTGACTCCCCAGATTTTGCAGCATCAGAATATAATCCCAGCACAGGTGGGAGCAAAAGCCGAACCTGATGAACAAAATCAAATATCGATAGGAAGTTCCAACATTAATAATTTATTTAATCAGAAAAGTATGTCAAAAAAAAAAAGGAATCATTTGGGGAAGCTACCTACAGGGATTTTATCAGTAATGAGCTTTCGCACGACATGAGCTTTCAATTTTAACTTTGGCTCTGTGGTGGAAACATATAGCGGATGCAACACAATAAGTCCTAAAATATCTCCCAGATATGGGTTGAGAAATCCACCAAGTTTGTTAACAACTGCCTCTAAGGTGAGAAGGATAGACATGGAGAGGGAGTCCTTCAAATTTGAAGAACCAGTAGTCCTGTCAGTAATTCTTTTGGTTTCTGCAGCCGCAGAAGGGACATCGTGAGATTTCCTTACCACACACCCCATGATACCCGGAAGTTCAGGCAAAGCCTTCGGCCCAAGTACATTAATCAGTGCACCAGTAGCACGAAGGCAATGAGAAGAGACGGAAGAATTGTCTGAACAGATTCTTCTGCTCACAGATCCAAGGCACATGCTGAAGACTGAATCATGAGAAGGGAATTTATTGGCCAAAACTTCCAGTGCTGATACAGCTGCCAGTTTCAATGAAGTACTTGAGTCATCATCAGGCGAATCAACTAATTTTAATATTTCCAAGCACAAGTTATTAAATGACTCCAGAGAAGTCTCATCGAGATTAAGCCATAAGCTCCTTAGGCTTGAAACTAATCCTTTTTTCTCAATCTTTGCATTAATAGTACTGGAATCCTTCACTGTCTCACATAGAACTCCAAGAGCCTGTTGCACATGAAATATAAAAAATAAAAGATTAGAACTCCTGCAAATTGATAATTAAAGCAAAATTCCCCAAATCAGAAAAGAACGTGCACGTGCAGAAGAGAGACACGGAGACAGTAACATTATGGGCCACCCATTTTTCGACTAAGAAGCTTTTAATCATTTTAATAAAAAGAAAAAGGTTTCAGACAAAATCCCCATTCAATGGAGGATCTATGCTATCTTGAACGGCCAGTTTTAGCAATTTGACAAAATCCCCATTCAATGGAGGATCTATGCTATCTTGAATGGCCAGAAGTTTTAGTAATTTCTGCTTGCTCGAAAATGCTTCCATTCAAGACAGATAGGAAGCAGAAGGACTGACTTTTACCTTCTTTCTCACACTCCTGTCCACTTGGCCAAGTAAATGAATGATGACAGAGAAGTAGGTTGCTGGTAGCAGGCCCTTTGTAACAGTTTTTAAAACAGCATGGAAATACTCCTTCAGTTCTTTCCTGATGACAGAAGGAAGACTAATATGCTTTCTTTTCGAGTCAATCAGTTGTAGATGAAAGACAACTTGCTCCATAAGTGCACCAACTGTAACCTGCATATTCATTTTAGCTGTAGTAAAATAAACCCAACTTCAGAACATTCTGAATTTTCATAAATATATTAGAATTACTTTTAGCACCATGGTCTCATTGTGAATAGAATTTCTAAAAGAATTTATTTTCTTACACTCATCCACTCGATTAGGACCAGGTCATCAATCTAGGCACTTCAACATTAAATGAATGATACGATCATCTCAATGGCAAGTATTCTCTGACAGGCCGCGAATTAAAAACCGGGGCTGGGGAGGAGTTCAATAGGAGGGGAAAGGAAGAAAGAAAAGGAGCTTCCACAAACAAACTCCAAGCACTTACTACAAAATTTCAATCATCAGTAATAATGTGAATGGTACGTGCAGCCAATTTTGTAATAATCCAAACATCGTGTTCTCACTAAAGGTACTTGATATCTCAGAATAGATTGCAAAGCTTGCGAACAACTAAAAATTCCCTTTTTTTTTGGGCAATCACCTCATGCCATAATAGGTTTAGTTCACATCTCCCTTTACTGGTTCTATAATTCCATTGCTCTTCGTGAACAAAAGCTAATTTATATCTACAAAGACATGTCCTAACCATCTGAGTCATCGATCCCTTCATCTATCCTCAATTGATGCCACCTCCACTTGTAGGTATATATCCTCGCATCTTAATTTACATACTTCAATGAGGCTATAAAATCAATATTAACAAGTTCACTTCCCAGTGCCTACCAACTGATAAAAAAGTTTAAAACAAGGCACAGATTGTTCATACCTGAATGTTGTTCAAATCTTCTCCAGAATCCAGCTTGTAAGCAATTTCAGGATCTCGCAGCTTGTCTGAAATGAATTGCATTGCGGCCAGGATCTCCAGAACCATATCTTCACTCAAATTACTGTTTCCAGTTTTCTGAAGCAATAAAACTACAGAAGGAAGCCATATTGTGCATGAATATTGCTCACAAAGCTGCAGAGCAAATACATACTCCCACTGCCTATTGATGATACTGGTTAAATGATCCAAGGAAGGGTTGCTGCTAAGACTAAATAAGCTCTTCCTTGAGACTAATGAATGGAGAAGGAGGAAGAGCAGAGAACCCAAACTATCAGCTTCTCCAAGAGTCCTGTGAAGCAACCTAGTCAAAGAAAGTGAAAGCCATATAACCAAAACAACAAATGAACTATCTATACCTCAATATGTGCACAATAATGGGGAGCCTCCTTTGTTCCACAACTAGTGGCAGTATAGTTACGAAAATCTGAGAAGTTTTGAACAAGGTCAGGTTTAATATGCAAAAAATCCAAACAGAAGTGAGAGATCACTCAAATAGTGCACCAGAAAACACTTGAATAGTGCAGAAACCAATGCCAACAAAAGAAAACTTCGTAAGAATCTTACCTGAAGAAAGTTGTCTACATTGTCAGTCCTAGATATCCAGCATGGTACAACTGCCGAAATAAGATCTTCAAACACATGTTGCGAATAGCTATCCCACTACAGAAAGATCAATTGATTAATTTAGGGCTCAAAAATACACAGCTTAATTGACGAAGCTGGCTTAAAATAACAGAGCTAGTGCATAAGAAGACAAGATTTGCAGCTGCAGGCACTTATTGCAAACCATCAGCAACATAAACAGGATAATAGAAGGTTAGCGTCTGTCAAAGAGCAATGCTTAATTGCTTCGAACGCAAATAATGATGGAATCTAGAAAAGAATCAAATGTTGATGTTCACAGATTGCATATGCGCGAGCACAATTATTCCAATAAAGTCAGGAAAAAGGAAAAAAAAATTCTTCAGGTACACATTCACGATAACACCCAACCTGTGTAACAGTAGATTCCCCTATCACAGTGATGATATCCATTGTGTAGTCCAAAACTTTGTCAGGTATAATTTTGGTAAGAATTGTAAGTAACGAGAAGATGTGATTGCGGGTAATTGCATCACTTGTAGAGCGGGCATAATTGACTAACAATTCCAAGTCAAAATTCTGAACAATGTCATCCTGACATAAAACATGCATAACTTGTGATCAGAAGAAGAGAAGCCACATAATACTTGAATCATGACAGGATACATGTCAATAAATATCAGAGTAAAAGTTGGAGAAAACCTTTTCTGGAATATCATTTATGAGGGAAGCACTGATATCTTCCAAAGTAGACAGCAGAGTCTGCTGAATATAAGCAGCAGTATCAGGAAAAGTCTGAGAAGCAGCAGATGAAGTTTCATTCCCTGTATCCTCGTCAGTAGTCTTATGCAGCCGCTCATTATTCATACATATCATGCGAAGAAGCTTAAATAATGGACCTAATAATGAAGCTCTACAAACATATAATTGGAAATAATCAGCTTCAAGAAAACATATGGTCCAAATTTTTGGGTTTAAGTAAATGATAACACGTCAATTCACAATCACAGTAGAACATACTAAATCTGCATTCAAAAATTATTGCAGACCTGTTCTCTATGTTCTTCTTCAGGAGCAATACGTCAAGTAAGGAGCTCACAAGTAGTAGTGTATTTTCTGTGTGTTGTATTGAGTTATAAGGATCGGGATCCTGGTAAGTGCGTGTTCTCCTTTTCTTCTTCCCGTGAGCTAAACCAACTGAACAGTGATTCTGACCCAAAATTGAATTAAGCACCTGACCAACCATCGCGGAGTTGATCTGCAAGATCATCATTTATTGTCGAGAAAACTGGAAAAGAAAGTAGGAAACTAGTTTTTCCACAATTTTACAGAATTTCCATAATCATTGCTTTTTGGACATCAGCAAATCTCTGTATTACGTCATGAGAAAAAAAAACATAGAAATACCAACAAGCACAGAAGGATAATCATGTAGAATAAAATTCACGCAAAACAAGTATCTCAATCTTATCCACATCACTTTATAAGGGTAAAAATTTGAGGAAAAAAAATGGCATAGAGACCCTCAGGACCATGTGGTACTTAGGTTATCATCAATCCTCGGTTCAAAATTTTAGTGTGTGAACTAGCCACTGAACTTTGTAACTGCCAAAGTCTCTTCTCAACATGTGGCTGGAAATAAAAGGCCGCCACAGATGGACATACAACATAAGGTTGTAATACCCCAAAAGCTGCTTTGCCGATGAAGGCATTGTTCAATGTCCCAACTAAACAGGTACCCGTTGAATTAAATCAGCCAACCGCCAAAAATAACATTGTTCAATCCATTTTCTGAATATCATTATTACAGAACGATACATATGTGCAACTTGTGTTTATTTGATATCACGCATCTGTAACAGAATAAGTTGGACCCTAACAATCAGAATAAGTTTCAAGGAGAACTGGTCTTATGTAAAAGAGGCTATACATTGATAACAAATTATCATTTATTTAATTCCGCATGCACTCCCGTAGCACAATAATTGGAACATCTACCTTAAGTCATCCTTAAACAATCTCTGAGCAAACCTATTTAAGTATCTGTAGTAGAAGTGTAAAATCTAATAAAGTTTTCAAGTATCATGAAATTTGATGTTACAACACCATAACAGACATTACGACAAGAAAGGCTAAGAAGATATTACAGGAGCAAGGGACAGATGCATATTGGACTTGAAAACTATAATATACAGATGGATGGCAGCAAGAACTTCTTACAGAAGGCTAGTATAATATAGGTTAAATAACAGTATAACACTACAATAGTTCAAAAATAACTCAAGCAAGACCATATAAGCAGGTCTGATAGTGAACAGAATTAATGTTATTTTTACATACAAACATTTGTACAACAGACTCAAACATAGCTTAGAAGTAGGCAATCTAACAAAAATCTGGCATAAAATTATCCATACAAATTAAAAAAGTAACAGAGAAGACGGCACAAACATGAATTCGCATCAAGGCCTCTCTAGCTGCATTTTGTATATCACCCATGGAGCTCCGAAACAGAATCAAAATATTTTGGAAGATAAATTCCTGTTACAACACAATTAGAAATGAATTCCAGGTACAAAATACTATAACAATATAAAAATATATTCTGCCAAATTCTAGTAATATATGATGTAAAACATAGAAACCATAAATTAAAGCACAATAATTAAGTTGAAGAAAGATTAGTACGTAGTTTTCTTCTTAGGAGATTCAGGACAGAATACACCATCATAAAGAAAAATTATGCCACCCACATATGGGCTATTGTTTAAAAATTCCGATGTGCAACCATATTAGCTAGCACTTTAAAAGGATCTTGAAATGTGAAATACCCACTTCACCTAATATTATCTAAAACCAAGATACAAGATTAAGTGAAGAAGTTCTTAAGTACAACTAAACCAATGTAGTTCCATGATTTAATCAATTAAATTCCAGGTTTTCAGCATTATTACCTAGACTTGGGTGAAAGGATGGCCCAGGGGAGAGAGATTACATGTTCAAATATATGCAATTCCATTTCATTTGATTCAGCAACACATATACAAATGTACTCTATTCTTGACTTCATAATTTGTGCACAGGTACCTAACAGCCTTCTAAGAGAAGAATAATGGAAAAGTGCAAGGTTCTAGAATATTGGATGTTTTTTCCACCCCTAGGAACCAAACTTACATGAATGAAAGAGCCTGAGGAAATTAAGAAGTCGCCAGTTTTGGTTGTTTGCTTAGGAATGAAGTTGGTTGCTGCAAAGAAGGATGTGACGGGGAAATTGGCATTGCGAGTACAGTGGCAGAGTTTTGAAATACAAAATGAGACCTTCAAGTGACGCTTGAAATAAGATGAGCAAATACATTCTTGAAAACGATTCCCAAGTCACTACCAAGTTGATGGAAAAGGAGTAAACTCCATGCACATGCTACAAACCATTGTAGAGAAATGTAGAAACCTTCTAACGGTCATGAAGGGTTATCCAACATGTAATTCAGCAAAGGTATAACTGTGCCAACTTAATAGCCAATGAAGCAAACAGGAGCTGAAGCCTTTGACAAGCCTATGACTCTTTCTACCTT
The DNA here is from genome assembly GCA_903798405.1 of Fraxinus platypoda. NCBI lineage: Eukaryota > Viridiplantae > Streptophyta > Magnoliopsida > Lamiales > Oleaceae > Fraxinus > Fraxinus platypoda. Next base: position 10,985 of record CAIGRT010134077.1, read on the forward strand.
GTGCTCAAACAATGGAAATAAAAAGCCGAAATACCCCTAAGCCACCACACCCAGTTGAACTTCCAAAGTGCGAAACATAAGATGTTACTCACTTATCAAATCTCCTCCTTAACAGTCAAATAGCTTACCCGGCCAACAAAATGGATTAGCAGTTGGATTGACAAGACAAAGCCACGTTTTATGCTCTGGGGCTTAATTTTTCATTTTATTTGTAAGCAGATCATCCTACTTAGCATGCTAAAACTTGTAAGGTTCTGTCATCCTCTTCATCTTCATGAGCTAGCGTTATCAGTTATATAGATGGTACAGTGACCAAGAAAGGCATCATCAGGTAATATGATGGTTCTCTGTCCCTACCATATTTCATTTTCCTAGTTCTGAGAGTCATCATAGCATATATATCATATTACTGACAAATAGATGAAAACGAACTCAACCTGAGTTTCGGTCCTCATATCTCCATACGAGGAAGAGCTCAGATTTTTTAAAGTTGTAATACAGGGCTCCACAACAGCAGAATCTTCAGTGTATATGCCATTTAACTGGAAGTGCAGAAAATAGTAAGATACTAGTCAGTCAGAAAGAATTTACATCAATCAGAAAGGATGCTACCAAGTTGCTGACCTGCAAAACCTTCGATATAGGATCTTCAAAATCATGTCCGCGATATGATGAAGTGTGCCTAGTACAGCTCTAAAACATGGATAAAGACATTTATGTCCTATTTATTTTATGAACAATACATAATGTATACAAAAAATGATCTTGCAAAAGATAGACAAGAAAGAAAAACAAATTTAGGGATTTACCTCGAGCAAAAGGCACAAGATGTCAACTTCAATTTTTGACAATTTATCACATACTCTGTTGTTCGCAAGATGATATTGATGACGTCTTTCTAAAAGATCATTTAATAATGATCTCACTCCCGCAACACACATAATTTTACTTCCCAAACCTTTGAGTAAAGAAAAAATCTTCAACTGCCATGAAAATAAAAATATGCATAAAACTGTAAGAATCTTCAGAAGCCATGAAAATGAGAATATGAATTAAACTGTCCCTCTTCGCCCACTTGAGTCAGAACTTGGTACGAAAAGTGCACATCAGCGTACATTAATAAGCTGCAGGTACAAATATACATCTGCTACATCTTCTCTCCAAGAATACTACAAACTGGACCAAAGCAACTATCAAACTGAAGACTACTTTATAAAGACTAACCTTTGCACAAGCAGAAAGCCCTAGAGTGTAGCTGAGCATGAAAACCAGGATCTCATCTTTGGTGGGTTGATCAAATCTAAGAAGTCATGTCGAGAAAGTCATTAAATGGATTGGCGCAAATTTATGATTACTTTGTTAATTCCATAAAAACTATTTGGAATCCGAGTTACATAACATCACTACAGAAGTACATAATACTAAGCAACCAAATAAGATGGTTAAGCAGTGTGGGTCAACTTTCTAACCAAACAATTAAAAAATAGCATGAGTTTTTCAAAACACAACGATTATGCGGTAACAGACAGCATTAACGTCAGCATAACAATGAAGATAAGGGAGGAAAAAGAAGCCCGCGTAGAACCACGTTGGTCAAATGTAGAGTGTGGGGGACATATAAGAAGATAGAGGGGTCACGAATCCCTCGTCCTATAAGTGGTCTACGTCCATTAACTAGAAGTATGTGAATCTAGTGAAATTAAAAAAAGAAACAAATCCCATAATCAGCAATAGATGATTCACAATTCATTTAGTCAAAATACATTAGCATTAGACAAACCTCATCAATCAAGGAACTGACTTCAAACATGAAGAAAGTTTTCACTGTTTAACTAGGTATTATAAGAGAAATAAAAATTCAAAGGATAACCTATTTCCAATAGCATGTTGCACCAAAAGGCTATGAGCTGAGGAACTGAGCAGAGATGTGAAGAAAGAGGCAAGAAGATTTCTGTCAGATAATATCAGCTTCTTCTGCTGAACCAGTAAGTCTAACAGGTCCCCAAGAAAATGCAACCAGACTCCATCATTTCCTGCAATTTTTCTCATTTAGGAAGGCCGGTAAAAATGTGGAAGCAGTTGTTTACAAATTTAAAAGGGCAATACCACTATTGGATCTTGAGTCACTAGTACGGGACCACACTTTAGATAGCTCTTCAATGCAGCTCATGGCAGCAACTCGTACATTCTAGATAAAAAAGATCATAAAGATCTAGATAATGACATGCTTACAAAGTATATTTAACAAATTATCAGAAGGCTTACAGAAACATCAGTATTCTTGAGGAGAACTATAAATATCAGTAGTTTTGGCTAATGAAACAATCAACAGAATCAACCAAAAATTGAGGAAAAAGAGAGAACAAAGTTCGAGAACCTGGCTATCACTCGACAGTGGAACAAGAATCGCAGGAAATTCGGCAAGGAGCTGAAGGGATGAGCCCTCATCTGTCTGAGAACAAAGATTTGAGAAAGAACACAGACTCTCAGCTTGAACAGCAGATGGAACACCTGAAAATTAAAAGAACCAAGCAGGAAAAGACAATGAGATAACAGAATCTTACTGAAAGACACAATTTTTTATCATCTTTCCAAAAGGCGTGAAAGCAAATAAATAAATCCCCTGATAAGCTTCGCAACCAGGCATCTTTATTGAGAAATCAAATAAAGAAAACTAATCAGATGAAATATTAATTAAAAAGATAATGTTTAATCAAAACCTTAAGGCTATGTTTGATAGCCATGATTTTGCCTAGAACTAGGAAAATAATTTCCATTTTCTCCATTTTGGCTTGGTTGATAGCCAATAATTTCCCTAGAAAATGTTTTCCCACCCCATTACTCACGCGCCCAAATTCCTTCAAATTGATGAAAATGCCAAAAAAAAAATATTTATTTTTTTTTTTTTAACTTTTTCGCAATGTTAACAAATTTCATAACCAATTATAAAAAAAAAAATTTCAATTTAATGGACAATTTCCATATAAAACGAAGTCAAACAAATACTAAACTTTGATGAAAAAATAATTTTCGAGCAAAAAATTTTTTTTTTTACTTTTTGGCAATGATAATAAATTTCATAACCAATTGTAAAAAAAAAAATCATTTTAATGGATAATTTCCATGTAAAATAAAGCCAAACGTGAACAAAAAGATCCAAAATTTTAAAATTTTCTCGGGTGGAAAATTTTACATATCAAACATACTTAATTAACAATTCCCTCCAGAATAAGTTCTAGACAATTACTTTTCTTGAAATTCATTTTCTTTCCACCCATTTTTCACAATTGCAATCAAACGAAAGTTCATTTGGAAATGCCAGAAATACTNAACAAAAAAATCCAAAATTTCAAATTTTTTCCGGGTGGAAAATTATATCAATCAAACACACTTAATTAACAATTCCCTGCAAAACAATTTCTAGCCAATTACTTTCCCTGGAATTCATTTCTTTCCACCCATTTTCCACTCTTGCAATCAAACGCACCCTAAGAGACATAGCATAGATGAGAATAAACTAAAATAAAACTATAATTTAATTTAACACAACACAATGAAATACACATCTAGATATCCATCCATACATTGTAAAATGTTCCTAGCAGTCAGCCATTGAGGCCTTGGTCTAATTGTGGAGTAGCAAGGTTAACAGACCCGTCCTCGCACCACTGTGCAGCTCATGTCTAATTACATGTTACCATCATCCCCAGTTCAAAACTGTATATTTATTTTTTATACTCCAATATCATATTGAAAAAGATCTCATGGCATTCCAGGTTAAACCTGGCACTCAAAAGAATTTATTAAGTCTTCAAATTAAGATATCAATTAATTCAAAATATTAATAAAAAAACAGTCAGTGTTTCTACTTCAATACAAATTGATATTAAACGCTCAACATAGAATCACAAAATCATCATGTAATCCAGGACAATTTACAAAAGAACTACAAAAACAAGTAATCCAAAAATGGCAAAAGGAAAATTAATGATGCTGGCATAACCAAACCTTCTTCAGTAAAAAGTTTCAACATCATTTGCAAAGGTGAGATCTTGCATTTTGTAACAAGGTATTCCACATGCTTCTTGAAAATGTCATTGGAGTTGGAAGCAAAGAAAAAAAATAAATCCTGAAGCATGCATAGCCACTTCCCCTTCTTATCCTGCAACAAATGGTGGATCACAGTTGTAGCACTCATAGCGGAACAAAACCTATATAAAAATATAAATCAGGAGTCACCAACCAAAGACGTGTCCTCAGGTGCGGTTGCAATAAATGCTTCTAGTAGCCTCCAAAACAAGCAAGTAAGAATCTCCACATTCGGGTCTTTGATGTTTGTGTCAGATACATGTTCTAAGATTCTTATGCAATCCTCATCCAGAATTCTTTTGTTTGACTGCTATCATACCATTCAATTTCAGGCACACCCAAAACAGATGTAGTTGAGTGTTTCATCGGTAAACAAATAAACCCACTGTACCTGCTCTGATGATATCCCCACAGACTCTAGCATTCCCCACTCCTTTCTGAGAATTGGAAAGCAGGAATCAAATAGCACAGAAAACTGTTCAAAATCTACAAGGAAAATGAAAAAAAGGGCATTATGACATCGATGTCCCATGACGTGTGAAAAGAAAACATTTTAAATACGCACAATACCTTGAAAGCATCAATGCGACTATCATCGCATACCAAATGTCAATATAGAAATAAACCCATAAATTTCAAAAGAAAACGTCTAAAGAAACGAGAAACAACTCCTCGAATATACAGAAACTTTTATAAAAAGTAGAAGAGTAAAGCATGGGGCCATAATTAGACTTGCTGATACAACGGGCACATTGACAGAGAGCATGAAAACCTTTTAGTTCCATTTCCAAATCCCAGATAAAGTTGAGGTAAAAAAATGTATTTCTAATGAAAACTTAACTAAGAGTATTAAAATAGAGAGAGAACAAGTCCAAGAATATTGGGCCACCAACCAGCAATGGCAGCACGGTATTAATTCTCAACAATAATCAGGCTACTTAACAAAAAGTGTCAAACTGGAATCCATGGAAACTATGCAAAAACACATCTAGTAGTCTCTTTAAAAGCAAATTTGGAGGTTTTCTTTCGCCAAGTAGACCCCTATCAAGGAACATTGCTTGATATCCCATTACCATTCACAATGAATATTGCTTTGACATATTACCAATATGATAGCTGTGCCTCTACGGCAACCAAACAAAATTTGCTATGGTTATGAAAATAGATAGCAGGAAGCAGCTGATCTATACCTTCCTGAAAAATGATAAAGTGGGTAGAAGTCCTAACCAAACTTTTCTTCCTTTGAAGTAAAGATTTTGGGGAAAAAAAATAAATAGCAATTGACATTAACAGAAGAACATGATCACACACAATAATTGTTCTAGATCTGCTTTCCAAGTTAGGTCGCAAGGGGAAGTGGGTAGGAGGGCGGGCACATTAGTGAAAAAGAGGAGAAATAGAAAATTTACCAATTTCTGACACCATTAGTGACTGCAACAAAATCGAGAAGAACAATTTCTTTGACTGCATTTGGGCATTGTAACATTTAGCAAGCCACGGCATGTACTCCTCAGGGTTCAATAAGAATGTCTCTGCTAGCCTACTGATATTCCCCATATTAACAGAAGATATCCGTCCAGGATCCAATTTCTGCATTAGTTCAAGATCGGAATTCAAATAACAGAAGATATGCCAGAACTGTTAAAATAAGATGAGCATTGATTATTTTTCAAATAAGTGCTTTTCAGAAAACAGTATTCAGATAGTACTTCCATATGGACATTATTTTTTCAGACTAAATATCTAAATCATTCTTTTCGATGAAAATATGTAATGCCAGTATGTTTCAGAAGCAGATTTCTGAACACAAACATATGAAAACAGTTGCACCTATACGTGTATACAAATACCCTAAAAAACCAATTTAAATGAAGCCTAATGCATGCAGTTGTGACAAGCAATCCAAAATAAAGGTAAACAAGCACGCATACGTAGTTGTGGCAACCAAGCTACAATATAGCAACTTCTTAAGTCTCATACTATAAGAAAATGTCTACAAATCCATCAACTCAGTTACCTTTAGCTTATCCATGATTAAAACAAATATTGGTAATTCAAATCTCAAAAGACTCTCTTGGAGTAGTCCTCTCAATAACTCAAGTCTCACCGATTTAATGCAATGATAGGCAATCATGAATATCACCCATATCTAAGAAATGGGAACTAATATACTTGATATCCACTCATTCAGCATCTTCTTCGTTAAATTTTTTTTGTTGAACATGAAACTATAAATTTTCCAAAACGCTTCCGAATCTAAACAAATATACCATCTAGTTACCCAGTCTTACCAACTACCATCCTTTTTAGAGCTACCTTGATCTCCGCAATCATAACTCTTTAGTTTAGTGATGATAAGGCTGGCAATCCTATTATACAATGGATGGCAATGCAAGACTCCAATGAGAATTCCAATGAAAATCTGTACCTGGAAGCTTTGAAACAGACGGATTAACACGATTTCATCTCGCTTAGTGATGATAAGGCTGGCAATCCTATTATTTTTTCTAACGAGGGACTGAATCCAAAAAAGATTCTTTTTTGCACAATTTTCCACATAATATACTCGCCAAAGATTGCAGATTTTGGACCAAAAGCTCTATATATATATATTTCCCCTGCTAGCTAAATAAATTATTTTTAACAGGACATAATTACCCTTAGAGAACTAAGGTCCCTCTCAATATATCTTATCTATACATTGCTCCTTTCCATACACAATAGCACCGTCTACTGCAATTTTATGGATGTGAATGTCAGATGCACATTCTGATAAGCTGATCCGATACACATAACAGCAATTCACTACTAGTTGACGCATTACATAAAAATTCTACATTGACACTATAGGTCTGCAATGTGATTAATGATTAAGTTGCTTATAAACACCTATTTTCACTAACATGCAAGTGCTGACAATTCATCGCAATAACCTTTATTTTAACACAATGGTTAAGGAAGGTTGTACAATAAACTGTAGAAAAAAGAAACAAGAAGCATGTGTACAGTGCATATCTCCAACTTCATAATCAATTTAAATGGCAGGAATAAAAATATGGGTCTCAGATCAGAATTTGTGAGTTTCGTAAAAATCAATAGGACAGGCCATGAAAATAAAAAAAAACAAAAAAACGAAACAAAATTCATTTTCAATGGCTATAAGAAAGACTGTCCAAAGAAGATAGAAGATTTTAGGTCTGAGACATGAGAAAATCTACTAAAGGAATACCGGACACATCATTATTAGAACTTGAAATCAAGAGTAGAAATCCATCCTTCAAAAGTTCCAATGCTAGGGATCCAAATGCAAGGGATTTATAAAAGCTTGCCTATGGAAAATCAAATTACCTTGTGTCGACCAGAAAGATCGACAAGATTCCTGTAAAGAGACCATTTTAACTCCTTAGCTAATTCCAATGCCTTCAGATTCAATCTCCAGGTCTGATTAGGCAGCAAGAACATATAAAACAGCAAGTCAAGCAAACATCATGAATAAAAACACCCCCAACTTCCCATTAAAGAGGAAATAATGTAAAGTAGTCCAAAAAAAGGAACCTTGGGGTGAATTAGGATTAATGAGAAAATTAACATTGCTAAGCTCGATGCATGTTCTTCGAGATCTTTGAAACTCGTAATCAGTTGTTGCAGGCACAACACAGCAGCATTGCAAGGTAGAGAGGTGTTATTTAATGAACCTGTAAGGCACAGCGAATGATAATAGATTGAATGTATGTGCGATGATGATAGGATTTGAAGGAAGAAGTCCTCAAAACAACCTGTCCTCCCTTTCCTAGTAAGCAGTTTTTTTCATTCATTGATTGATTCAAGTTAGCTTTGCATTTAATGATAAAAGCATAGTTTGAAAAAACGTAAACGGGTACTGAAGTCTTTTTTTGTCACGAGGCGAGGCGTAAGCCTCAAAACGTTTTGAGGCGTAAGCTTCACCACAAACAAAAAAAAAAAAATAAAGTTGAAAAACAAAAAAACAACA